>CAUYON010198270.1:0-17012 GCA_963573935.1 Arctocebus calabarensis
GAACCGAGGTGGTGACTGCAGCCTTTACAGTTCAAGAGTTCCAGACCAATTGTAAATGCAGACAATCTGGATTCTGGATGAGTTGGAGTTCTAGACTTCCAATCCAGGGTAGGGGGTGGACTGAAGGATCAAGGTGGTAAGGAAAATGTTTACAACACCAATCACATTGAGAGCAAATGGGCTAATACACTCATAAAAAGGCTACCAGACACACAAGCCCACAGATGCACCCACAGGCAGAAACATCGACATACAGACAAAACATAACAAACAAACAATCAAAGAAGAACAGCTAAGAATAAGAAAAAAAAAAGAATTGTACAATAAAAATGATACTTGTAAAATACTTGAGAAAAGAGAAAAAGAAAAGCCTCTAACAAATATGATGAAAGCACTCTTAGAAGCTATAAGAAGGGAAAAAGCGGAAGGGGAGAGAGAACAAAGAAATTAAAACAGGAGAGGAAGAAGAAATGTACAATTGAGAATAGAAGATAATAAAAATAGCCTAAGAAAAGAAAGTGAAATAAAAAATTATTTATCAATGGCACCTCCAAGAAAAAGATATTTAAAAAAAAAAAACAACCTCAAAAATTCTGTTCTTGTATATATAAAGAAATAAAGGTCTTAATGTGTGCAGTTGACGTCAACTTAAGTGGAGTTAATTTATAATGCAATATACTTTGTGGACACCAGATGGCGCTGTGAGTGGTTCTCAGGCTTATATGTGATTCACCAATTATATTGTTGCTATGGTAACCACAGTCTGGCCAGTTGTCATTTTTGGAGTTTCTCCACCGGTTTGCGTTGGAAATGGTGCTTTACTTTGCATGCTCAGCTCCAAACGATATTCTCATCTGATCTCCAACCTTGGTGCACAAGTCCACTCATCCCAAAACTCTCCGCTCTGCCCTCCCGCTCTCTCGCAATCCGGCAACTGCAATTGTCTGTGAGAGGGGCTCGCAGTGGCTGCGGCTCGCAGCGGCCACAGTGGCTGGAGAAGAGGGAGCTCCCACAGGGCTGTTGCAGCCACTTTGACCTGCCGCTTTTTCTCCAGCTGAAGTGCTCGGGGGCCCTCTTCACCAACTTCCATAGCTCAAAGTGTCTTTTCTACACCCCAGAATCCCGCGCCCCCTGCACAGTCAGACCTCACCAGGATTCCCCACCTAGGATAGCACTGACGGATCACCTACTCCCAATGATCTGGGGGAAAGGTGCTTGCCATTTTGGACATTCCAATATGCCTATTTCCGGCAGGTTCCCCTCCCTTCGACTCTCGCTTGGGCTGCCTGGGTCTCCGTGGATCCTAGCAGCACCCCTTTCTGGTCGTCAAACTCTGAGATCCACGCTTCGGTGGAATTTTCTCCAATTAGGTTTTGTGAGTTGCGACCTGCTGTCCTCCCTGCCAGGCAGGGGAAAACGGTTTACAGTAGTTTCCACAGTTATGAACTATATTTCAAACACAAAAGTCCACCAAATCACTGTGCATCTCCAGCTGCCCATCCACTCCAATAATTCACACAGGGAAAGATCCAGAGCTCCCTCTCTCTCACCTGCTGACCGGGGAGAGATGGGCTATGGGACTGTCTCTGCCACCTTCTTCCTCTCGAGAATTTTTTTTTGAGACAGAGTCTCAAGCTGTTACCCAGGCTAGGGTGCCATGGCGTCATAGTTCACAGCAACCTCCAACTCAGATTTAAGCAATCCTCTTTCGTCAGTTTTTCTATTTTTAGTAGAGATGGCATCTTGCTTTTGCTCAGGCTGGTCTTGAACTGGTGACCTCAAGCAATCCACTTGCCTTGGCCTCTAAGAGCCAACATGCCTGTCCTTGAATAAATAATTAACTTGTTTTTCAGGTGCTAATAAATGTGGAAAGATGTATGGTAGATTTATGGTTTGACCAATGTGAGATATTGAGTTTTCTTCTTTTTAAAAGTTCACTTGTAGGCTTGGCACCCATAGCTCAGTGAGTAGAGCACTAACCACATAGATTGAGGCTAGCGGTTGGAGCCCAGCACAGGCTTGCTAAACAACAATGACAACTGCAACCAAAAAATAGCCAGGTGTTGTTCTCAGGCACATGTAGTCCTAGCTACTTTGGAGTCTAGGCAAGAGAATCACTTAAGCCTAAGAGTTGGAGGTTGCTCTGAGCTATGATGCCACGTCACTCTGCTGAGGGCAACATACTGAGACTTTGTCTCAAAAAAAGAAAAATTCTCTTGTAAAAAGTTTTTTGCTGTTGGTTTTTTTTTTCAGATAGAGTCTCAAGCCGTTGCCCTGGGTAGAGTGCTGTGGTGTCACAGCTCATAGCAACCTCCAACTTAGACTTAAGCGATTCTCTTGCCTCAGCCTCCAGAGTACCTGGGACTATAGTCACCCACCAAAATGCTTGGCCATTTATTTTGTTACAGTTGTCATTGTTGTTTTAGCTGGCCTGGACCAGGTTCAAACCCACCAGCCTCCATGTCAGTGCCCTAAGCACTGAGCTACAGGTGCCACCCTGGTTTTTGTTTTTTTTTTTTGAGACAGAGTCTCAAGCTGTGACCCTGGATAGAGTGCCATGGCTTCACAGCTCACAGCAACCTCCAATTCCTGGGCTCAAGTGAGTCTCCTGCCTCTGCCTCCCAAGTAGCTGGGACTACAGGCACGCACCACAACACCCGGCCATTTTTAGATTGCAGCCACCATTGTTGTTTGGTGGGCCCGAGCTGGATCTGAACCTGCCAGCTCAGGTGTATGTGGCTGGAGCCTTAGCTCATTGAGCTACAGGCACTGAGCCTGTTTATTTATTTATTTTTTGTCTTGTTTTGTGATGAAGTCTCACTCTGTCACCCTGGGTAGAGTGCCATGGCATCATAGCTTACAGCAACCTCAAACTCCTGGACTCAAGTGATCCTCTTCCCTCAGCTTCCCAAATAGCTGGAACTACAAGGCACCTGCTACAACACCTGGCTAGTTTTTCTATTTTTGATCAAGTAAGGGTCTCACTCTTGAACCCCTGAGTTCAAGCAATCCACCTGCCTGGGCCTCCCAGAGAGCTAGGATTATAGTCATGAGACTGCACACACAGCTCACATGAGTGTATTTTCAAAAACTTCCCATAGAGGCCCGGTGTGTTGGCTCATGCCTGTAATCCCACCACTTGGGAAGCCGAGGTGAGTGGATTGCTTGAGCTCACAGGTTCAAGACCATCCTGAGCCAGAGCAAGACCACATCCCTAAAACTAGCCTAGCATTGTGGCCTGTGCCTGTAGTCCCAGCTACTAGGGAGGCTGAGGTAAGAGAATCACTTGAGCCCAAGAGTTGGAGGTTGCTGTGAGCTATGATGCACAGCACTCTACTGAGGGTGACAAAGTGAGACTCTGTCTCAAAAAAAAACTTCCCATAGATCATTTGATCTTAGCCATATATATTCCACTTTCTGGGGCTTTAAAAGGATGGTGAAATATCCACTTTCTAGATTTGGCTCTTTAGAGGGAGAATGAAGAAAGTAATATAAAACACTGATAAGCACCTAGGAATTACCTCAGTTACGTTTTTTCATAATTCAGCTTGCTGTTTTATTTCTATTCCTTTCTAGGAAAATTATCCCATAAGCATGTATGTAAATTAAGTTTGAATAATTTGATGAGTAGGCTTTGATGTAAATGTTGTGCATACTATGTATTTTTTATGCTTTATTTTTTTGCTCTTGATTTCAGGAAAATTTTAAATTTTAAATTTTTTATGCTTTATTTTTTTCCTCTTGATTTCAGGACATATAATAACCACATGTTTTAATATATAAGAGGGCAGTCCAGAAAGTATCCAGACTTGCATATTTCTGTTTTTCATACTACATGGCTGGATACTTTCCAAACAGCCTTGGAACAGTGATAGGATCAGGGAAGATAGCATTGCCATCATCTCCAACATTTATCATTGCTTTGTGTTGGGAACATTCAGTATCCCCCTGGCTATTTG
Organism: Arctocebus calabarensis; assembly: GCA_963573935.1. Taxonomy (NCBI): domain Eukaryota; kingdom Metazoa; phylum Chordata; class Mammalia; order Primates; family Lorisidae; genus Arctocebus; species Arctocebus calabarensis. The sequence continues at coordinate 3,960 of CAUYON010198270.1, forward strand.
AAACTATATATTATTGTTAACTACACTCAACCTGTGGTAATATCATGGCATTTCATTTTATAACATTAAATTATAGCATTATATTTCATTCTGCAATTAAAAAAATTATGTGGATGTACGAAATGTTTTTAAAAGTCATATATGTGTTAAAGTAAGCATTCTTTTTTCCCAGTTCTCACTAATAATAGAAAAATATAATTTTATTTAAAATAACAGTCATAGTATACTAATGCTTTGAAATTACTATTGCTGGCAGCACCCATAGGGAAGGGAGTTGGCCACAGACACTGAGGCTGGTGGGTTCAAACCTAGCTCAAGCCTGTTCAAGTCAACAATGACAACTGCAACAACAACACAAAAAAAACAGCCGGCATTGTGGCAGGTGCCTGAGTCCCACCAACTTGGGAGGCTGAGGCAAGAGAATCACTTAAGCCCAAGAGTTTGAGGTTGTTGTGAGCTATGACACTATGGCACTCTATCGAAGGTGACATAGTAAGACTCTGTCTCAAAAAAAAAAAAAAAAAAGAAAAGAAAAGAAAGAAAGAAATTGCTATTTCTATTTTCCCATAACATATTATTGAAATCTGTGTTATTATAACCAGACCTGATTAGATGGCTATGTCATACTCTGTTGCCAGAATTAATTCATTTGTAAGTGACAGAAACTCAGGTGGTATGAGAGTTGGTTCATAGAACTAGGAAGTCCTAGGACAAGAGCTGACTTTGGGCAAGGTCAGGTGAATCTGTCCTTCAGTGCTGCCTTCTCAGGTTGGCTTCAATCTCAGGGTGACGTTTCATGTGCGGGCAAAGATGGCCTCTAGCAACCCCAGTTTTAATAAACTCAGAAGGAGAGCGAGAGACCCCTTTCTTTGGGCATCTGCTTAGCCCTGCCTGTATTTTATGGGCTTTATGTGTCCAGTCACCATAAACCAGAGGGACAGAGTCATCTGATCCCATTAAATTCCATTTCTATCCCCTCAGGAGCAGAGTCTTGTGAATGACTCACTCTCAAGGTGACAGACAGGCATTTTCTAGAGGAAAGGGGGTTTCTGCTACTAGAAGAAGCTGGAAGGTTGCTTTTCAGGCAAAAAAGGGAGCTCTGTGCCATATAGGATGACTCAGAACTTAACATATTCCCTGTATTGTTGGGTAGTTTGGTCTCCAGTTTTTCATTATTCCAAACAGATACATAAGAAGGAGTTCAATGCAGCACTTTTGTGACTTTCTTTCTTTCTTTTTTTTTTTTTTGAGACAGATTCTCACTTTGTCCCCCTCAGTAGAGTGCTGTGGTGTCACAGCTCAGAGAAACCTCCAACTCCTGGGCTTAGGTGATTCTCTTGCTTCAGCCTCCTGAGTAGCTGGGACTATAGGCACCAGCCACAATGCCTGGATATTGTTATAACTGTTGCCACCTATAAGAAAAACATGGACCCCACTTTAGGCTCAAATCCGATGGTGATTTATTACATGTGTATAGGTGGGTTGCTGCCCCCACAGGGCAAACAGCCCCTAAGAGAAAAGCAGGCAGCCTTTTAAAACCCTTTTTCGTTGCTATGTGGCAAGCCAAGCAAAAACAGAAGCAAAACATGGCAGTTTGCTGGTGGTGGGGTTACAGTCAGGTAGTTGGCTCAGGGGGTTACATCGTGGCAGTTGGCACAGAGACAGCTTGGAAGGCTCAGTAGCTTGGTAAAGTCAGTAACCTGGGAAATTGCTTGAGTACACTATTGTGTAGTAGTAGCTAGGGAGTTAAGGGACCTTGGAGAACTTCCTTGTTAGAAACCTTTTCTTGTAATTAACCCAAGGGGGATCCCCTTGCATGCTGAGGACCAAGGTTGAGACAGGCTGAGACAGACTTGGGTCTTTTGGAGAGCTGTTGGCCTATTACATTCTCCACTGGCCTTTGGGGAAATCAAATCCTTAACTCATTTGTGTCACTGGGAAGGGGTCTTATTCAGGGCTGGATGGAGAACTCTCATCTCTTTTTCAGGCTAAGGTGAGCTCAGACATCAGACTCTCATCTTCAGGTACAAACTCTCTGAGTCCCAGCAAGGTCCTGAACAAAGCAGTTTTAAACATTTTGGATGGCTCTACTTTGACTAAGAAGCACACATCCTAATTTTCTTCTCAGATAAAAACTGTAGCAAAGATCCAATAACTTTGTCTAAGATGAGGGGCTGTGTTCATTCATTTGCTAGAACACCCCTTCAGTTTGTAAAGGTATTTTTCTATCTACTAAGTTTTGGCTAAAATATTTCTCAGGGCCAATTATCTACCCCTAGAAAAAGGAAACTTCTGACCTGGGCATCCTCCCCCCTTCCAGAGGTTGTTTACTTTAGAGACCTGTTGTTTATATGGATACAGCTGCATCTAGTACGAGGTTTGCACTCTCTCCCCCAGATTTTCAAGGGCCATCTGGAGTTCACTGGACTGTTTGAACTGCAATACTTTCTAAGGAATGGCTTCTCTACCAATAGCTCTGGCACTCTACTCCCTCTGCGTGTTTCTTAGTTCAACAAAATGTCATTTTATTACTGATCTGTGGCCCCCAGGCTTAATTTTTAAATTTTTAAGACCAAACACTCACCGAAGAAATTCTAGTAACAAAACTATAACAATATTCTTTCTAATGATTTTTCATTTTTCCCAAGTCCTACATGGCCATGTGGCTGCTACCAAAGACAGACAGAAAACCAAAGAAGGTGGAAAATCTGGAACTTTCAGTTTTTCCAGGGGACAAAGTTGGAGCAGGGAAGAAGGGCACATTTACACATTCATTTCATCCCATGAATGGGGTAGGGCAAAACCTCACCTATTGTAGCTCGTCTTGGTGATTCTTCAAGTATTCACATGTATACAATTCTAACCCATTTTTTTTAATGAGGGCAGTCTTGATCTCCCACTCAAGCTGCTACTTAGCCATAAGAGGCGAACCAACACTCTCTTAGAACCTGTGAAGGGAGGTCTAACTTCAGAGTTTTGTCAGTCACACTACATCCATACACTCTCACACATTTTTTTTTTTTTTTGAGACAGAGCCTCAAGCTGTCACCCTGGATAGAGTGCCATGGCATCACAGCTCATAGCGACCTCCAATTCCTGGGCTCAAGCGAGTCTCTTGCCTCTGCCTCCCAAGTAGCTGGGACTACAGGCGCCCGCCACAACGCCCGGCCATTTTTTGGTTGCAGCCGTCGTTGTTTGGCGGGTCCTGGGGCTGGATTCGAACCCACCAGCTCAGGTGTATGTGGCTGGTGCCTTAGCCCATTGAGCCACAGGCGCCAAGCCCATCTCACACATTTTTAATAGACCTGCTGGTGATTTAATGTCTAAGGAGTTGGTTAGGCTCTTTCTTTCACTAAGACTGTAGTGGGATCTCCAATCAATCACACCTTGCCTTAATTTGGGGTCTCAATATCAGTTTATTACTTCAGAGGTGCCAATGTATTAACACTGAGGTCTTAGGGACTGTGACTCTTCTTGGGTTCTCTACTCAGACCTTAATAGTACTATGGTGTTGGGCTAATATACATATGAGTTTTTACTTTTCCCAGTGACTTTTCCCAAAGTTCAAAAGTTTAATTAAGACAAGTCCCTCGAGGAGCTCCTCAAGCTTCAGCCCTGCGTTGACCAGTCAGCTCCCAGTATGTGGCCAGAGCAGGGCATGTTGACTGTTTTAAAAGTTACCTTTATTTCCTAAGGGGCAGTGAAGTCCTATTCAGCCAGCTGTGAAGACTTCAGGTGAGGATTCTTTTCACTTTCACTGCTGTGGTCAGGATGATGGTGGAAAGTCTTTTCCAGGTTTTTTAGGAGTTTTTGCTAAACTGTAGTGGATTGACAGAGTTCCCCCCGAACAACATCAGTGGCAAGACCTGCCTTCAGTCAAGTTTTTTTTATGGCAGAGTTTATTAACCTCTGATTTCATGGTTCTGTTTATGTACATATTTTTCTTGTCATGAAGGCCAGCTTACTGTCAAACTTAAAGTAGCAACTCAAACCATGGGATGATTTTTCTGGGCAATACTTAGATTTAGCAGATAGCATTTAAAACTGCCCAAGTTTTCCCAGTGTGGCTAACAGGTGGTTTTTGTTGAGTCTTAAGGCTTCAGAGTAAACACAACTACTGCATATAATTCTATACTCTTTGACCTGCCTCTTCGTTCTATTTAACAGATTAGTTTAGTAAAACAGTTATGTCTTATTTTTATGAGTTGACATTACAGACAAGGCTGGGATTTAATACAAGTGAGTCACAGCCTCTTTTCTCTTTGAACCATTTTTCTCTTTCTAATTTTACTAAAGACAAAGTATAGCAGAACTAACTTAGTTGCCAAAATAAACTGTACTTTCAGTATGCTGGGTCTGATTATTTCCATAAAGTGCAGTAAGAATAATTAATTATAAGCCATCTAGGCTCTTTCCTTTAAAATTGACTTTGCTGGAACCTTTTATAAGGAATCTCAGGCTGGACTTTCTTGAAAGCCTTTCACAAGCCCAGGTTTCATCTGTGCCATTAGAAACCTATATGCATTGGGTAAATTCCCCTTCTTTTGAGGTCCCCAAGCACATTTCGATTCCTGGACCTATCAGTAAGTGACCTTCGTTACTTACCACAGATCAGGAAATGTTACGGACGGCGGGTATCTGGCTAGTTTTCCAAAGGGCTTTTTTTTCTCATTGGCCTTATAAAGTCAACCTTAATTCCTTAATGCAGTAACCTCTGGAAATACTATTTCAGCCAAAGCCTTGGTAAAATAACCAGTGCCTTCATTATGTCCTATAGAACAAAACAGATTCTTATTGAACTTATGCAAATAACTGCATTGTTAGAAATTAAGAATACTTACAAATGGCTTTCAAATTCAGAGAAATCAAAGAGAAAAAATACATGTTTCAAATTCTGCTCATAAGTACATACATTGCTTGAAAAGTTATAAATAGTTCAAAAGATAAAAAATGATTTTCTTGACTTCTGGAAAACAGAACACAGAAAGAATCAGCAATATTTCAAACAAAAACTATAACAAGTCAACTTAGTTGCACACATCTGATTTCTGTCCTGTTTGAATCTAGGTTAGTAATACTCATAGTCATGTTTTGTTTTTTTCTAACAAAAGTTCTAAAAGTCTGTTGTTATTTCAAAGATACCTAATTTCTAAAGATATTAGGAATTTGGATTTGAGAGAATTTGTCAGTCTCTCTTAATATTTCCTTTTCCCCCATTTTTAGATGAATTACTGATAATATACATTAAGACAGACCAATATTTTATACTTTAGGACAGACTACATATAACCATACAAAAATTAATTCATACAAAATTCATATAAAATTAATTCCTCTCATATTTGACAATGTTTCCTATACATTTTTAACAAATTAAATAAGTTTAACTTGTTTTCTTCAGGTTTTCAGTGGTTTTAATATTTCAAAAAGACTAAATTCAGAGTTGTGCTTTTGGTACAGTTGGCCAATTCTGCAACCACTGTGCTGCAGGTGCCAAGTTCCAAATTCAGTTTTGATTTTGGAAGTTTTGTCAAATATCAAAGGCTTAAAATATTTGTCTAAACAAGACTATAAGTTAGAAGTTTTTAAAGGAAATACATAGTTAACTGGATCACATGTAAACTTCTTCATAAGTTTTATTTAACCTGCACAGATATTTTACAAATATTTTAGGCCCTTTTAATCTTTGTCACAGAGGACTACCGTGGGACCTTCCTGTCACCTTGCTGGGGCCCTCCTCTCCATGTAATTAGTACAGAAGGGCTCTTAGGGAATGGCATCAGTCAGGGTGCTGGGGAGCACTCCCATTCAGGGAACTAGAATGTTGCAGGAAAACAGTGAATTAAAACAGACAGATATTTATACTAACAATATAGAGGAAGAAACCTGTAATTGCTGACAAGAACTGGAACTCAGGTGTCTCAAAGCATAGAATGCTGAGTTCTAGGGAATTTTTAAATTCTTTTACACTTCTTTTTTTCTTCTTCTTAGTTGAATACAAGACTGTTTGGGGCTGAGATCAATCCTTTAATAAACACTGAGCAAATGACATAAAATGACACAGCAGACACAGGCCTGAAATGAACAATGTATGCTTTCATATTTTTAGAACCAGAACTAAAACACTTTCTCATGTATTTTTAACAGGCCTGTGGGTAATCTAATACCCTGGGGGTTGATTGGATGTCTGCTTTTATTTTAATGGTATTTATGGTGATGAGTGCAAACATACATTTCTGGGAGCCCCCGACTGGTCAGTAAGGCCAAGGCTCCCCATGCCTCTGAAAGTTTCTGACAGGCCAATAGCGTGGCAATCTGAGGTTCCCGTTTAAAGCTCCTGTCTTTGGCCTTCCCCCGGTGGCTCCACACAAATTACAATTGCATTTAACAAACAGTTACATATTTTTCTAATAATGTATAACAGATAAGCACAACAAAAATATTATGAGTAATTCTGAGTTAAAATTAGATGTTAGAGTAGCTTACCTCTGAAGGTGGACTCACAGGTGAATTTAGGAGTGATCATCAGCCAATCTCCTGAGGGTTCCAGGTTCTCTGGGGACCCTAGGATGTTTCTAGGGGGCGCCTTCCCTCAGAGGGGCCACAGCCTGCCCCTGTGCTAGAAGCTGCCTAAGGATCGGCAGAATACATGTCAACCAGAGTAATGCCAAGAGGCTGACGTTTTAAAATTTCCTTTTTTTCTTTCTAGGTTCTAAACGGGTAATTGACCTTGGTCTTTTGCTGAATCCCAACACATTATCTCAAGACTATTTATAGCATAGCAACCACAGTTTTTGGCAGTCAAAGGGAGGAACAGTTTTACCAAACTTTGTAGTAACTCTTTAATTGCTGGAAAGAGAGGGTTACATAGGGGATATAGGTTGACACTTTGACACATTGACAGACAACCTGACAAACCATTGGAAACAGCGAACACAAATTTGACAAACAACTCACACACACCAGGCAAACAAACCGGAGACCCACTCTCTGTGAGTCCTAAAAGGAAAAACTTCAGACAGACCAGAGACTACCAGACAAAACCAGACTAAAAACAGACTAGAGACTAACTTTCCTGTGAGTCTAAAGAGAAAAAACCTGACAAACCAGAGAAGGGACAAGTAAAAGCAGATAGTTCAGACAAATCCAAAGGAATGGAAAGACATCCAAAGAAGAGAAACCAACAGACTCACACTCTGTGAGTCTAGACAGACCAGGCACGAGAGAGACTGACAGGTTTCACACAATCTCACTGACATGGAAGAGACCTGCAGACTCACACTCTGAGTCCAAGGTGAGAAAAACCAGACAAAACAAAACCCACTCTCTGGGAGTCCTAAAAAGAAAAACCAGGTCAGAGACAGAACAAAGACTGACTCACTCCCCCTGTGAATCCAAAACCAGACTTGAGGTAGATCAGAGACTCACTCACCCTTGTCAGTCCAAACTTGAGACAGACCAGAGACTCCCTACAGCATCCTATGGGGGCCCAGGAGGGGAAGTTAATGTCACATCTGACCTTCCCTCATCCCTCATACACCAGACGACTGCAGCCCTCAGACAGAAGTATAGAGCTGGCTTAACAGGGTGGATGGTCTCCCCCCAAAATCTCTAGAGAACTGACAGATGTTATAAACTTACCCAGGCATCACTGATTAATCACCAATTTGAAAGGTTTTGGGGACCAATGCCCTAGCTCCACACATCCGAGGGCCCCAGGGCAGAGGAATGTCTTCTCTAGCCTGGGGCCATCCGGCTGCGGCAGGCTAGATGGGGGTCTAGGGGTGGCAATCTTGATGGGGCCTCCAAATGTTGTAACTATCACCACCCATAAGAAAAGCATGGATTCCACTTCAGGCTCAAATCAGATGGTGATGCAGGTGGGTCACTGCCCCAAAGGGCAAACAGCCCCAAAGAGAAAAGCAGGCAGCCTTTTATGCCCTTTTTTGTTGCTATTTGGCAAGCCAAGCAAAAACAGAGGCAAAACATGACAGTTAGCTTGGGGCAGGGTTACAGCCAGGTAGTTGGCTCAGGGGATTATATCGTGGCAGTTGACACAGAGACAGCTTGGAAGACTGTCACAGCTTGGTGAAGTCAGTAACCTGGGAAACTCTGCTTGAGTAAGTTTTCACTATTGTGTAGTAGTAGCTGGGGAGTTAAGGGATCTTGGAGAACTTCCTTGTTAGAAGACTGTTCTTGGAATTAATCCAAGGGGGGACCATGCTGGGGTCCAAGGCTGAGACAGAGTCAGGTCTTTTGAGGGGCTGTTGGCCTACTACAATATTTTTGTTGCAGTTTGGCTGGGGTGGGATTTGAACCCATCACCCTCAGTATATACACTCTACCCACTGAACCACAGGTGCTGCCCATCAGAGATATTTTTGAGTGGGTTTACTTTCCAGCCATCTTATTGTACAAGAGCTGCATGATACATATCTTAAGTTCATCCAATGAACAGAACTTCACGGAAGTAAATAAGTAGATTGTTATGATGGGCTGGGCATGGCAGCTTGGTCCTGTAATCCTAGCACTCTGGGTGGTTGAGGTGGATGGATCTCCTGACCCTAGGAGTTTCAAACCAGCCTGAGGAAGAGCAAGATCCTTTCTCTGTTAAAAATAGAAAAATTAGCCAGGCATATGGTAAGCCGCTGTAGTCCCAGCTACTTAAGAGGCCAAGGCAAAAGGAAGTCTTGAGCCCAAGAGTTTGAGGATGCTATGAGCTATGACACCGTAGCACTCTACCTAGGGTGATACACCAAGACTTTGTCTCAAAAAAAAAAAAAAATTAAAAAATTAACGCAACAAAGTGTCCATTGTATAACTCTATCAGTAGCTACCATTGAAGAAGGTAAAATAAGGACATGTTTAGGTTGTAAACAAATCAACACAGGTCTGTTTTATTTACCTAATTCTTTTTTTTTTTTTTGAGATGGAGTCTGACCATGTCATCCTCAGTGGAGTGCTGGGGCATCACAGCTCACATCAAGCTCCAACTCTTGGGCTTGAGCTATTCTCTTTCCTCAGCCTCCCAAGTATCTGGGACTACAGGTGCCTGCCACAATGCTTGGTTACTTTTTCGTTGCAGTTGTCATTGTTTTAGCTGTCCCGGGCTGGGTTTCAACCTGCCACCCTCAGTGTATGTGGCCGGCACCCTGCACATTGAGCTAGGGCAATGCCTGTTACTTTTTTTTTTTTTGCTCAACATAATTTAAGTGTGGTATGGAAGTTTAACTACAGGTTCAAGTGTGCTGTGAAATTAAAAAAAAAAAAGTTGAAAAAAACTGTTCTAGATTCTGCAGTTATTAGTCTAGGAATGAGCCAGATAGCACATAGACAACATTCCAATCTTCTTACCTTCTCTTTCTGTAACATCTGGACTTTTTTTTTTCTTTGAGATAGAGTCTTACTATGTCTCCCTCAGTAGAGCTATGGCATCACAGCTCACAGCAACCTCAAACTCTTGGGCTTAAGTGATTCTTTTGCCTCAGCCTCCCAAGTAACTGGGACTACAGGTGCCCGCCACAATGCCCAGTTATATTTGTTGTTGTTGTTGTTGCAGTTGTCATTGTTGTTTAGCAGGCCCATCCAGGTTCAAACCCGCCTGCCTCGGTGTATGTGGCCAGGGTCCTAACCACTTAGCTACAGGCACCAAGCCTAATATCTAGACTTTTGTATACTCATGAATATAGAAGGTAATGTTACCAGGTAGTTAAAAGCATGGACTTTTCTTCAATACTTCCTAACTCTATGACCTTGGAGAAGGCATTTTCTCTTTCTTAGCCTGTGTTTTTTATTGTTGTTTTGAGGTTAGCCTAAAAAAAAAAAAAGCCAGGCTAATAATGACACATCACATGGTTAAGATTAAATGTACTACTTTAGAAAATATTGTTCTGATTGGTTACTCTTTCTGGGTTTCCAATCTTGAATATTGGTATCTCCAACTACTAAGTTACTCAAGCTATGAGGGAAGAGCCATATTTGAGACAGGGAAGGGGGAAGCATAAGGAAAAGGGTGAATGCCCAGGTTGATTTGAGGGACTGAACCTAATTAAATATGGTATAATATCCAAGACTAGAGGGGACACCATTGGACTGATGGTTCCTGAGGAGCAGAAGCTATGTCTCAGTCATCCCTGGTCCCTCAGTGCCCAGCACTGTACCTGGCACCAACTAGGTATTATCACAACTGGTACTGCATATCTACAGCATGGCTAGGAGAAAGGGTAGGAGTTATAGGATGAAAGACCAATGCTGAGTATAAATAGCTTTCTAGAGAGAAAGAGTCAATTCCATTTCTCTCAATGATAAGGCAAACAGCTGGGTGGAGCAGAATGTAAGAATTCCTAGAGGGAATGAGGACAAAGAATAACATACAGGAGCAAGAATAATCATGGTGATTGCTGTGGTGTTTCCATAGTGATAGCAATAGCTGTAGTGCTAGTGACAAGTATCAGGATGAAAATCAGCATCTCCTAAACTTTAACAGTTTATGGTACTATGCCAGAGTTTGTGTGACTTTTCTCTTTCAAAGTCTTTAGGAGCAATGATTGTGGAAGGAGAGAAGAAGGATGCCACATATGGAGTTCCAGCCTTGGAGTTGATGGAAGACCAGCCAAAAAATGACTATAGGCTCATTATTTTCAACCTTGTTATACTCCCATTGCTAGAAGCTGAAGAAAAGTTGGCTACATTGACAGTCCAGCAGATAGATGAAAACTCCACTTTACAGGTGAGGAAATAGGCCCAGAGAGGTTAAACAACTTGTCCACAGACCCAGAGTTAATAAATAGCAAAGCAAGGATTTACTCTCAGATATGATTCTTAAACAAGTAAAGACTTTTTGTGTTCCTACAAAGTCTTTGCTATTGAGGCAGCAATGGTAACATATGCAAGAATCTACTTTATAGGCAAAAAGCCTGTATGTAAGACTCTTATACAGATTATTTCTGTGAAAGTAAGTTAAAAGTCTTTGGCAGACGGAATGGAAAAACCTGGTTAGCACTCCATTGTTGTTACAGGCCTGATCATGCAGGAGAAAGGGCCTGCTGACCTTTGGCTTGTGCAAAGAGGCAGAGTTTTCAGGCAAGCTCTGTATATCTTGGAAATTTCCAAACTACTCCCTAAAGATGGATGACTGCCTCCAGATGGTCTGTTAAAGGTCAAGCATTGTAGCCATTTGGTCCTCTGGAGTTCTGCTTTGTGTCTCTTTGATCTCTCAGAGCTTTGGTTTTTATGGTATGTTACTTCTAATTAGTTAGCATGAGAACAACTTTAGATAAGGTTAGGAGTGTTGTTATCAGCTAAGCAATAGACACCCTGATGCCAGGTAGTTAGGGGCTGTGTCCTTGGGTTTGAGCTATTAGATTATTGACTTATGATGCATACATGCAGTACTGCCTACATAGGTTAAGGTAAATTAAGATTTTTGTCACATGCCAGAGAAAGCAGTGTCCTTCCTTTTCTATCAGACAATTTCAATTGCAGGACTTATCCTCTGCCACAGCATTGACAGTCACTTCACACAACACTATTTGTAAACAATTTACTCTTTGGGTATGCACCCATTCCTTGGTGGTCTGAGATATTAAAATGAAAAACAGGAGGTCTTCTAAATAGAAAACGAAAAAACAAAAGCGTAAAGTTATTTTATTAAATCTACATATATATGCAAAGAATAAAAGTTTGATCTCTTCTGACCCTATGTGGATAACCTCTTTCACTCTTTGCAGATGATATGATTGTATATCTGGAAAATACCAAGGATTCTACTACAAAACTCTTAAAAGTTATCAAGGAATACAGCAGTGTCTTGGGTTACAAAATCAACACTCATAAATCTGTAGCCTTTATGTACCAATAATAGCCAAGCTGAAAAAACAGTCAAGGATTCTATTCGATTCTATTCCATTTACAGCAGTGCCAACGAAGATGAAATATTTGGGAGTTTATGTAACAAGGGATGTGAAAGATCTCTATAAAGAGAACTATGAAACTCTAAGAAAAGAAATAGCTGAACATGTCAGCAAATGGAAAAACATACCATGCTCGTGCCTGGGAAGAATCAACATTGTCAAAATGTCTATACTACCCAAAGCAATATACAATTTTAATGCAATCCCTACTAAACTTACATTGTCATATGTTAAAGATCTTGAAAAAATAATTCATCATTTTATATGGAATCACAAAAAACCTTGAATAGCCAAGACATTACTCAGAAATAAAAACAAAGCAGGAGGAGTTACGCTATCAGACCTCAGACTATACTATAAATCCATACTGATCAAAACAGCATGGTACTGGCACAAAAACAGAGCGGTAGATGTATGGAACAGAATAGAGAACCAAGAGATGAACCCAGCTACTTACCGTTATTTGATTTTGACAATCCAATTAAAAACATTCAGTGGGGAAAAGATTCCCTGTTTAACAAATGGTGCTGGGTGAACTGGCTGGTGACCTGTAGAAGACTGAAACTGGACCCACACCTTTCACTTTTTACTAAGATAGACTTTTGCTGAATTAAAGATTTAAACTTAAGACATGAAACTATAAAAATTCTAGAAGAAAGTGCAATGAAAACTCTTGAAGGAATCGGTTTGAGTGAATATTTTATGAGGAGGACCCCCCAGGCAATTGAAGCAGCATCAAAAATACACTACTGGGATCTGATCAAACTAAAAAGCTTCTGCACAGCCAAGAACACAGTAAAGCAAGCAGACAGCCTTCAGAATGGGAAGGTTATGTCTCCGATAAAAGTTTAAAATCCAGAATCCACAGAGAACTCAAATGTATTAGCAGGAAAAGAACAAATGATCCCATCTCAGGGTGGGCAAGGCACCTGAAGAGAAACTTCTCCAAAGAAGACAGGCATGCAGCCTACAGACACGTGAAAAAGTGCTCATCATCCTTAATCATCAGAGAAATGCAAATCAAAACTACTTTGAGATATCATCTAACTCCAGTAAGATTAGCCCACATCACAAAATCCCAAAACTAGAGATGTTGGTGTGGATGTGGAGAAAAGGTAATACTACTACATTGCTGGTGGGA
>CAUYON010198271.1:0-107152 GCA_963573935.1 Arctocebus calabarensis
GTGGGGTGGGGCCGGGGTCTGTGCCCCTGGTGGTGTGTGTTGCTGTGCATTTTCCTGGCTGGTAAGGTGTTGCGCCTTTAAGTATTTCACGCTTTCCGGGCCCCCCCCCCCCCCCCGCTGACGCTGAGTAGAGCAGAGTTGCGCTGTCCCCATGCAGCCCACTTTAGATTGCAAGTTTTTGAACAAACTAAGTGCTTTGCTCTCATTTCCCTCTCTCTCTCTTTTTTTAAATCAAAACTTTTGGAGTGGTTCATTACAAAGTGATAAAAAATCAGAAAGAGTCTAGTTCAAAATTCTGTTGTGATTTTACAATTGTCTTTGATGAATAAAGAGTTGGTTGTGTATACAAATGGGCAGTGTGTTGTAATCATTTTTGCATTGATGACAGGGTAGCTTAGGTGTGCACACGCGGTCTTAGCCCGGCCAGTGTTTGGGGTGTAGTCCCGGTTCCCCCTGCTCCGTGACTTAGCTGTGTGATTGTCTCATGGATGTCTGTTGTCAGTTATGAAATCATGCGGAATCTTTGGGAAGATTGTCGGGAGCCATTGGGAAATGGACACCTGGCTTCTCAGCTGAACGTGTGAGCAAGGAGGCTGTAGCAATGGCACAGACACTCTCCAGCCAAGAACGTCCAGAATAAAAAACCCAGTGTTGGCTCCGTCAAGGGCCAGGCTCTGGGGGGAGATTTGGCATCTGAGGAATGAGGATAAGTAGCCCTGGAGCAGATGGGGTGTGATGGGTATTAAGTAGGCAAGTCTGGAAGAGAATCAATGGCCACAGTCTATGATGCGGCAGGCATTGGTGGTGCAGGGTGTATGGGGAACACCGGTAGACAGATACCAACACCCCGAGCCAAGGATTAGACCTGTTCCACGCTGCCCTACACGTATGTCAGAGTGCTAAGTACAGGGTGGTCCTGAGGAAGCAAACGTCTCTCGCCTTATGGCCTCTTTGCTTGGCAGACTCCTAATCATCTCTTGAGCTGAAGAGCCCCGATTTTATATTCAGCATTAAAATTTGCTAGTTACATGATACACTACATCTCACTCCCCTCAACATAAACATGGGGCTGACTGTAACAGGAGCCCACTTGGTAGTGAGAAGGACAAGGTGAATAAATATTACAAAGCTATGAAAGCAATAGAATGCTGTGCGAAGCAATAAATGCCGTAAGGGGTTGTTTCTAAGCCATTTTCACAACCACGGGCCACATTCTCCAAATTCCTAAAATTTCATTTCACCTCTAGTTGTCTCAGGCCAGAGTTTCATCTCAACCTGAACTTTGGAGAGCTGCTCTCCAAAGTTCAGTGTGGTCTGTACACCACGTGCAAAGGTGTGTTCTCAACCACCTTCCTCCTTGTTGGCTTCTGTACTCACCAATGGCATTTCTACTCTCGATGGGAAACTGTCTCCTCCCCGTTTTGGACAACAGTACACTGGCCTCCCTCTCCCTCCCACCCTCCTTGCTTTCTGCTCAGTCTCCCCATGGGCCTTCTCGGTCCCAGGACTCTCCTTCCCCTGGATCCTCACTGATGCTCTATCACGCCCACTTTCCAACTCCCAATGCCAAGAGCACCATGCTGAATTCCAGTCTCTAGTTCAGAGTCCCAGCTGTGTTCCCTGCTGCCCAGTGCAGTAGCCTCCCGGATTTACCATCTGCATGGCAACTTCCCATGTGCAAAAACAGTGGATTTTCTTCCCTGGAAAGGATCTTCTTCCTTCTCACTGACGGGCCACCACCAGGCTTCTGGTCAGCCAGGTTCACACCTCAGAGGGGTCTTTAGTTGTCTCCAGTGTTCACCGAGCCACGTGCTACTGGTTTTATGTCTATGATGTTTCACGTTAATTTTGCCTGTCTTACCTGTCATTTTTCTAGCTCAGACCCTTATGTGTTTTCTGGATCATGGTTGTCAAACTTTAATATTACTGAGAATCACCTGGGGAGCCTGTGCAAATGCAGATGCTCATGTGGGACCTCATGTTCTGCCTAATGAGCTCCTAGGAGATGTGGATGCTGCTGGTCCCCAGACTGCACTTTGCGTGACGGGATTCCAGGTTAATCATGATGACAGGCTCACGGTGATCTCTTTCAGAACCAGTGTTTCTCAAAATGCAGCCCCCAGACAAGCACTATCAACATTACTTGGGAACTTGTTAGAAATGGAAGTTCTGGGCCAGCCCAAGCCCTACCCAATCGGAAACTCTGTTGGAACATGAAGCCCACATGCTGTGCTTCAAGGGATTCTGATGCATGCGAAAGTCTGAGACACCGATCTAGATCTTTCCTTTACAAACCACCCCCAGCCAAATCTTGCAAAGATGTTGTAAAACATCTTCACTGTCTAAGTTTTCAAGAGCCTCAAGCCTTGCCCCCAGCGGACGCTTCTCTCTCTCCACCCGCTTCCTACCCTTACTTATAGAGTGAGATCTGCTGTGCGTTGTTCCCTGTCTATCCCTGTGCTTCCTACATCCTCTCCACACATTTCTTTTTCCTGAAACTCCCGCATGATTGTTTGCGGGAGCACAGTCTCCTCTGTGTCGTGTCCCCTAGGTCACCTAGCTGGAGTGCATCTTCTCCCTTCCTCATGCCCAGTCATGGTGAGCACACTGTACACTGCACCAGAGCAGTGGTTCTCACCTGGGGCCAAATTGGGCCTCTCCCAGGGGACATTTGTTCATACCTGGAGACAGTTTTGCTTGTCATGGTGCATGCGCTGGTGTGGCACCAAGTGGCAGAGGTCAGGGGTGCTGCTGACTAATCGTATGTCTCAGCACATCTCCCCTCTGTGTCCAAAGAATTGTCTAGCCGCAAGTCAGCAGTGCATTGTCAAGAAGCTCTACTCAACCGCAGTGGAGCATTATGGGATCTTCTGTTTGCTCTAACCGATTATTGTCAGCACCACCAGGGTTATGTCCTTGTTGTGTTTGCACATTCCAGCACAGAGCTCCTGGCACCTCATGTAAGGGACTGTCTTCACTTCACTGAGAAACTGAGCAACCAAATATTGTAAAATTTACAAAGTGTATCATCAGTGCTAATGTGGTCGTGGTTGATGTTTATGTCAAGAATTCCATTGTCTGAGGCCCAAACTTGACTTAAAATGGTAATTTCACCAATTCCTAGTGTGCTTAGGGAGTCAGGATGGGTTGTAGTTCTCCCTCATTCTCCGTGGCTGATGCGAGTTTAGGTGTACAAGTTACTTGTGATTGCACTGATGGCAGCTCTGCTCTGGTTGCCTCGTTTGGAACTGGACACTTGCATTAGGGACTTTCTGGGGAAAGTGTGCAGGTGTCCACCGCCTGGGAGTGTTCCAGTGGTTGCTTGTAAGCACCTGAAGGTCTGGGGTTCCTCACTTCCTAAGGCCAGCACTGCCCAGCACACCCCAGACTCTCATTCCTATTTCATTCTGCAGGATGCACCGGGCTGAAGGGTGTGTACCCAGCTCTCTTGCCCACAGAGGCCTCTCTGGAGGACTGAGACCAGAATGCTGCAAGGCAGATTCTGATCTGAGAGGCCCCACGGGAAGGAAACTGGCTCTAAGTGCTGAAGCAGGCTTTTGGAATGCCCAAGTCTCGTTCTCTTATTTGGTACTCAGATGTCAGTTCATCTGTGCAAAACCCTCGGAGCAGACTGAACTCGGAAATGTTCACATTCTGGAAGGCAGTTCAGGTGTGCAGCATGCTCCCCACAGAACCCCCAGTGGGGTCTGGGTAGAACCCGGCAACCAAATGCACCGTGTGTGAGTAATACCTGAGGAGCCCACCAGGTGCAATAAATAGGGACCGTTGCTATTGTCATGTTAGTTCAGGTCAGGTTTGGCCACCAAGAGAGTTATGAACTAGTTTTCAGTTGCAGAGATTTGGGGATTTTAGAGAGACCCAGCTGATCACCCCCGCATCAGGATGATCAGCTCAGCGTGAGTTTCCATCACAATGTTGTCCTGACCACAGTTTGCTAATGAAACGTCAGGCACACAGGACGGCCGGAGGGCTGTCCAGGACACGTTTCAGTGGACAGTCCTGCTGGCCGTCACCAGGGTCCGGTGCAGATCTCTGCACACTGTGGCTCCTCTGATGGCTTGTCCATTGCTTTCCTCTGTCACGCAGGGGTGCCAGGGCAGCCTTTTGGTCCCAAGATAAAGGTGGTTTCCGGAACCACCGAGCATCCCTTCTCCTGCCTTCTCTGTGTGGAGCAGAGCCCAGCCATCCACTCCCCTGCTGGTTGATGAGAGACCTTGGTCGCCTGCAGGGAAACTTTGGTAAACTGCGAGTTCTCAGACAAGGGTCATGCTCGTCTCCCAGTTCCCATGTGAATGAGAATGCTGTGTCTTCAGACAGCCACACGTCACTTCCCAGGGACAGAGTGGGACAGTGTCACACTAAGGAAGAGCTGAAGTCAGAGAAACAAGACAGACCAAATGCAATGAGGGTTGGGTTTTTTTTTTTCCTCCTGAATTTAAATACTTTCTTAAAACAGCAGCTTTTCATAATGCATGAGCCTTGTTAATATGAAATAGGTCACCATTGGTTAAATGTCACTTAGGTTAGATCCAGGTATGAGGGGACAGCTCACATCACCCTAGTTCTTAAAAATCTGTTTTTTCTTGTCTAACTCATGATTGCTAAAGAGGATCGAAGCATGACCGTGTGGTAATAAAATTGAATCAGTATTAAAAGATTGTATTTTAAAATGTTAATATTATTCACAATGATGTAGTTTAAATGTTCCTTCATCAGTCACTGGTGGTCAGCAATCTCAAATGAAAAACTATGTGTCTATTTTTCATACATAAAATCTACATTCTATGTCCTTTTAAATGCATTGGTTGTATTTATGGTCTACCAAAGGCAGTGAACAGAAAAAGCCATTTTCTGGGTGTGTATGTGTGTTTTTTCCCTTTTTTCCTGAAAGACACAATTCCCATTTCAGTAGGACAATCCACGGTCTGCAGGCTCTTACAGATGTGAAGCAGCCACTTGGGAAAGGGGGCCTTACTGGGTCACTCAGTACAGTGAAAGCAAAAACAAAGGTTTCGTGTCACTTAGGACTTTTATCCAGCAAATCTCATGCTATGAATATAACAAATTCTGACCAACCTTCTTGACTAGCTGGCAGTTCTAGACTAGCTCACAGCTCTGGCAGAGCCACACCTGTCTACCTGTCTACTTAGCTATCATCCACCCACCGAAGCTGCCATCCAACTGTCTCTCATCTAGCTGTCTGCTAGCTCTGTGTCTTCCTGTCTTTACAGCTTGCTCATCTGTGTATGTGTATGAAAGAGAAGAAAGGACAGGTTTGGGTAACTACAAACACTTAATTTTCTTTTTCCTACCTCTATCTCCTATACCAGAGGCTCCGGTCCGAGTTATCTAATCACAGCTTGGCACAATGTACTCGCAAAGAGTCATGGGCAGCAAAGACATCCTTGGCCTGTAAGAATCACAAATATAGGGCATGCTTTGAGACTCAAACTCATAAAGAAAATATGGAGTTTCTCCTGGGAGGAGGACGTTCTTAGCATATGCCTTGATTTCCCCTGCATAACTCTAAGTCCTGTTGTTTACTTTTGGAAAGGTTAAGGCAGCTATTAGGACATAGGTAGGTTACGGTTATACGGCACTTTCAGCCTTGATGAACTCTACTGTTGCATTCCATGACAGAGATGATGTGGAAATGCTGTCCTCGGTGCTCCGTATTTATCTTTCTCTAGCGGGCTTGGGGCGTGCCTATGAGGGTACGCAGAAAAGTCAAGTCCAATAGTAAACAATGAAACAAGGTCCAGCCTGAACATCATTTGTGGGGAAATCCATATATAAATTTCAATCTCCTGCTCTAATCTGAAAATTAACTTTTCATTTCCAAAAATATGTATGAATCATTTGATTGTTGTTAAATTTGGAGAAAGAACTGTTGATCTGAGGCTTTGAGCTGAATTAAAACTATGCAGAGTGAAGGGGAGCCAGTTTTAAAGGACGATGCAGCCAATTTCTTTTGTTACTTACATTTTTATTTTTTCCAAGAACAGTTAACATTTACTAGGCACCTATTGGCCTCAGTCACTTGCATCTAAAGAGCAAAGCTAATTTACCCACAGCCCATGTTCTTTGAAATGGTTAGCCTTATTTCTTAGCTCTGTGAACCACTATTCTAACATTAGCTTCAAGTTCAGTTTTAATAATCTAACCCATAATTGTCTACTGCTCCTTGCCACGTGAACAAAAATGTTTTGGGGAGAATAAGGCGAGCAGTTTACATTTTCTGTGGATACTTCAAGTAATTGGCCCCAAAGTGAAATTATTGAGTCGGCCATAGTTATCACGTTCTTAGGGCGTAAGATGTGGAAGAAAACTGACCTGGAGAAAGAGTTGGTATCCAAGAATGTGTGAATGTGTGAAAATCCTATAACTTCACTTCAGCTGGCCTAATGTCCTGAGTCACTAGATGGTCAGAAGAGTAGATAACAGCATGAAAGGAACAAACCGATGTACATTTATGCTAAAAACCAAAAACAATGCTCGTACAAGATGAACAGCAAATGAAGTAACTCCTATCAAAATAAAATCTCACACAGGTCATTTCTGTACACACATGGACATACACACACACCCACACACGCACAGACACACAGGCAAGAATGTATATTTTGTTAAGTTAGGTCCTTGGAAATAGACATTCTTAGCAAATATGGATGACAGATCAATTGTAATTTATTTTCTTTTAACACTGTATCATCATAAAGAAAACTGGTATAAATGAAAAAATCTATTTCAAATATCTACATCTAAAATTTTAGGCAGTGAAAAAGCACTTTGTTGACAGGAGTGTGGAATGATGTATGTTAATTGTCAGAAACTGCTGAATGCCTTGTTTAGTTGCCACAAACAAATTCACATATCAGAACGAACAATACTGCTAAATATTCCTTTTTTTCCTTGTTTTTCTTCTTTTTTGTTAAAACATACTGGGAGAAAGGAAAGAAAAGAAAAACTGGAAATCCATACATCTTTCAAAAGTTTGAAATCGAAGCAATATTTAGAACCATAGATGAGGAAACACGGCAGCATTGGTGTAATATACACAACGCGCTTTTCTTCTTTAATCTGTAATGTACATCAAATACTTTACAACAATGCATTAACAAAAGGCAAGAAACATCTTGCTGTACAGAGGAACCCCAATGCAACTTGAAGCCTAGAGTCACAACGGATGAAGGGTAAACAAAGCGTGAGAAGCCGTCCCCCGTAAAGCATGTAAACTATTCTGCGTCTTGTGCTTCACAATGACCCTCCCGCCTCACCACCGACCATCTGCTCTCTCCCGCCTTCAGCCACATTCAATATAAAGCACTTTTTATCCTCTACAGCTCAAACTAGAAAAGTGTCACACACTGTATTTAGGATCGCTTTAGCTTTCTATTGATTTCCAAGTTAACTTTTGATTCGTTTAGCTTTCTAAAATAGCTCTTAATATTTCCTTACTGGTTATCACAGCCTTCCTATGGAACAGGCTTTAACAAACTAAATTTGCAGGAGAAAAAAGAAAAAAGAAATGTCTCGTGGTATGCATGCACATGCACTGTCCCCGGAGCGCCTGGTGCCGCTGGCTCCTCACACCCAGGAGTCGGGGGAGGCGGGGTAGTGGCTCGTTTCATAGTTCAGTTCACTGTAAGGACGGGCAGCTGAGTAGAAGTCGACATAGTTGCCGGTGGACTTGAGTCCCAGGTGCATGGCGTACTCGCTGGCGGGAGGGCGGTGGTGGACCTGGTCCTCGAAGAAGGACTCGTCGTAATTTCTCGTGGAATTCTGAAATGGCTGGTAGGTCTCGTAGTCTTTCCTGCTGGGCTCCTGTGGGACTGGCTGTGCTGAAACCTGTGTGAGAAAGAGGCACCATGCAGGGTTAGTTAGTGTCCCTTGACCCGACCTCCCTCTTGCACAGAAAAGGCTGCAATAAATTGGAAAACCCAGAAGAAATAGATAAATTCCAAGACATAAACAGCCTATTCATATAGAATCAGAAGAAGTCTGGAATCCACATAAACCAATAACCAGTAAGGAGAGAAGCACTAATAAAACATCTCCCTGCAAAGAAAAGCCCAGGACCGAATGGCTCTACTTTTGAATTCTACCAAGCATTGGAAGAAGAATAAATACCACTCTTATTTAAACTATTCCAAAAAATTGAAGAGGAGATTATACTCTCAAACTCATTCTATAAGGCCCCTATCACCATGACCAAAGAGATTCAACAAATATAGAAAACAATAGACCAATATCTCTGATGAAAATAGATGCAAAAATCCCCTACAAAATACTAGTAAGACAAATTCAACAACACATTAAAAAGCTCACTCATCATTATCAAGTGGAATTTAACCCAGGTATATAAGGACGGTTCAACATACATAAATTAGTCAATGTGATACATCATATCAGCACAATGAGGGAAAAAAAATCTTACCATTTCAATCAATGTTGGAAAAACATTCAATAAAATTCAACATCCCTTCAGGATAAAAACTTGGAAAGAAGTGGGCAGAGAAGGGACTTACCTCCACATGATAAAAGCTCTATATGACAGGCCCATAGCAAGTATCATATTGAATGGGGAGAAACTGAAGACTTTCTCTAAGATTTGGAACAAGACAAGGATGCCCACTTTCACCACTTTTATTCAATACACTATTGGAAGTTCTAGCTAGAGCAATCAGACAAGAGAAAGAAATAAAAGGCATTTAAATCTGAAAGGAAGAAGCGAAATTATCCTTGTTTGCAAACAATGTGATCTTCTATCAAGAGACACCTAAAGATACTACACACACACGCACACACACACACACACACATACACAAACCCTATTGGAACTGATAAATCCCGAAAAGTTATAGGATACAAAATCAATATACAAAAAATAGTATTTGTATATACCAACAGTAAACAATCTGAAAGAGAAATCAAGTAATCCCTTTTACAATAGCTAAAAATAAAATAAATACCTAGGAATAAACTTAACCAAAGAAGCAAAAGATCTCTATAATAAAAATTACAAAATACCAACAAAAGAAACTGAAGAGAACACACACACACACACAAAAATGGAAAGGTATTCCATGCTTGTGGCTTGAAGGAATCAATAGTATTTAAAACATACATACTGTCCATAGCAATTTACAGATTCAATGCAATCCACATCAAAATACCAATGAAATTCTTCACAGAAACAGAAAAAAATCCTAAAATTTATGTGGGACCACAAAAGACCCAGAATAGCCAAAGCCCTCCTGATCAAAAAGAATAAAATAGGAGGAATCACTTCAAATTATACTAGAGAGCTATGCTAACAAAAACAGCATGGTACTTGCATAAAAACAGACACATAGATCAATGGAACATCTATAGAAAACTTATCTTTGACAAAAGTGCCAAGAATGTAGAGTGGGAAAAAGGACAGTCTCTTCAATAAATGGTTCTGGGAAAAGGATATCCATTTGCAGAAGAATGAAACTAGACCCTTATTTTTTTTACCATATATAATGATCAAATCAAAATGGATTAACAACTTAAATCTAAGGTGTGAATCAACAGTAAAAGAAAACTTGGGAGATATGCTTCAGGACATTGGTCTGGGCAAGGACTTCTTGAGTAATATACCCAAAGCATAGGCAACCAAAGCAAAATGGAACAAATGAAATCACGTGAAGCTAAAAAACTTCTGCACAGCAAACAAACAAACAAACAAACAAACAAAAAAAAAACAGTCAATGAAGGGAAGAGACAATCCATAGAATTGGAAAAAAATTTTCAAACTACCTGTCTAACAAGGGACTAATAACTAGAATAAAGTTGCATAAGGAGTTCCAACAACTTGATCAGGAAAAAATAAAATAATCTAATTAAAAAATGGGCAAAGGATTTGGGGTGGCGCCTGTGGCTCAGTGAGTAGGGCACCCAACCCTGGCCAAACTGTAACAACAACAACAACAAAATGGGCAAAGGATCTGAATAGATATTTCTCAAAAGAAGATATACAAATGGCCAACAGGTATATAAAAAAATGTTCAATATCATTGGTCATAAGAGAAATGGAAATCAAAACTGCAATGAGATATCATCTGACCTCTGTTAAAATGGCTTTCTCGAAAAAGCAATAATAAATGCTGGTGAGGATGTGGAGAAAGGAGAACCCTTGTGCACAGTTGATGGGAATGTAAATTAGTGCAACCACTATGGAGAATGGTATGGAGTTTCCTGAAAAAACTGAAAACAGAGCTACCACATGAACTAGTCAACCTCATTGCTAGGTGTATATGCAAAGGAAGAGAAATCATTATATTGGAGAGGTATGTGCAAACTCTCATGTCTGTTCAGCACTATTCACAATAGTCAAAATTTGGAAGAAACCCAAGTGTCTGTCAACCAATGAATGGATAAAGAGATTATGGTCCATAGACACAATGGAATATTATAAAGGCACAGAAAAGAATGAAATTCTGGGTGGCACCTGTGGCTCAGTGGGTAGGGTGCTGGCCCCATATACCAAGGGTGGTGGGTTCAAACTCAGCCCTGGTCAAGCTACAACAAAAAATAGCCAGGCATTGTAGCGGGTGCCTGTAGTCCCAGCTACTCGGGAGGCTGAGGCAAGAGACTCACCTAAGCCCAGGAATTGGAGGTTGCTGTGAGCTGTGACACTATGGCACTCTACCAAGGGTGACAAAAAAAAAAAAAAATGAAATCCTGCCATGTGGAACAATATGACTGGAATTGGAGATCATCATGTTAAGTGAAAGAAGGAAAGCACAGAAAGACACATCTTGCATGTTTTCACTCATTATGTAGGACCTAAATATATTAAAAATTGATCTCATGGGAAAAACAAAACAAAGAAAAGGCACCATCTGTGCCCAGGCATTCACTGGAGTGGGACTGCTCCCCTGAAACTGCCAACTGCCAGTTCCTTTTCTTTTGAAAATTGGTTCCTTTCTTCATAACATTTTTCTTTATCATTATTAACACAAAACCAAGCACATTAACCATTTTGACATGTATAATTAGGTGGCATTAAGTACATTTATAGCATTGTGTACCCATCACTACCCTCCACTCACACAACTTTTTATTTATTTATTTTTTGAGACAGAGCCTCAAGCTGTCACCCCTGGATAGAGTGCTGTGGCATCACAGCTCACAGCAACCTCCAATTCCTGGGCTCAAGTGAGTCTCCTGCCTCCGCCTCCCAAGTAGCTGGGACTACAGGCGCCTGCCACAACGCCCCGCCATTTTTTGGTTGCAGCCGTCAGTGTTGTTTGGCAGGCCCGGGCTGGCTTCGAACCCACCAGCTCAGGTGTACGTGGCTGGCACCTTAGCCCGCTGAGCCACAGGTGCCGAGCCAATACACACAACTTTTTAAATCACCCCAAACAGAAACTCTATTGCTATTAAACATAGTTCCCCATCCTTTTTCTCCCCACATATAGCAACCACCATTTACATTCTGTCTCTGTGAATTTGCCTATTCCAGGGACCTCCATAATATTTGTCCTTGTGTGCCATAGCATGAAGTTTTTGTGGTCCATCCACATCAGAACTTCATTCCTTTGTATGGCTGAATAATATTCCATTGCATGGATATGTTTTGTTTATCCATTCATCTGTTGATGGACACTTGGGCTGTTTGTACCTTTTGATGTTGTAAACAACACTGTAATAAATACTGGAGTACTAGTATCTGTTACAGACCCTGCTTTTGATTTTTGGGGTACATCTGTATACCTTGCAGTGTGTTATATGGTAATTTTATGTTTAACTTGTCCAGGAACCAGCAACCTGTTTGCCACAGTAGCTGCACCATTTTACTAGATCATCTCTTTTAATTAAAGAAGTATAGAATAGAAGCTATAGAATGCCATTTACTTTCTTCTTTTCTGTATTTTTTGTATTGCACTTAAGTCTCAAAGAGACTGGGAAAGTGTACAAGCTCTAGTGGTCACTAAGGCATTCTCCTGAAGGCCCATTGTGACATCTCTGATCCCTGTTTGCACGTAGTGGGCAGAGCTTCTCCGTCACAGCGTCTGAGCGAGTGGCCAGTTATCACAGCCTTACACAGATGCACGCTCCAAATGTTCTGTACTCTGGAGGGCCAAAGGACCAAAATGTGCCCTAACTTGCTGCTTTTAAGAACTGACTGAACTCAAGAATACTGTGGGATTAGGAAGCTTTATGTTTACGGGGCAAGAGTCTTCAGAATCGTCTGGTGTGTGCGGGCCCCTCCCAGTATCGCCTGTTTCTGCTTGTATTCTCTGCAGGCCACTCTCTGATACAGGGGCTTTGACGGGTTCAAGGGATCACAGGAACCTGAGAGAATAGGATGTCAGGAATTAGATCCCTCTGCATGGTTTTAGGGACAGAAGGACAATCTATTTATCATTTGTATCTAGGGGCTGAGTTCTCCCCTTCCCTTCTGACTTTGTCTGCCCTCTCTTTGAAAGCACCTGCCCCTGAAATGAGCAGAACCTGCCAGGGGTGGGGTGAGGGTGACCCCACAGCAGCACATAGAGGGTGTGCAAAGCCCTGGTAGTGTGCAATAACTGGAGAGGGGGTCAGGTGTGAGTTATAAAACACTCTCAATGAAATACAGTTTGATCATTTTTGGGTTGATTCAGTAATTCCCTATTAATTTAACTAAGGTTCAGCATGGGAACATTCTCTAGAAACTGGCCTTAGTTAATAGATAATGATTTGTAATTAGCAGGTTGTGTGCGAATGAATGCTTTTAATGGCCCGCACATCATTCTTCTCCTGCGTAAGTGAAACTCCCTCTTTTATATGTCATTGATTTACACTAGTAATCGACCTGCTCTTCCAGGAAGTGCTGGACTTCATCACAGCTGCTGTCCAGCGTGTCCCATGTGTCTAGTTAGTGGTGGCTGAACGAATGAGGTTTCTGTCTACCCACAGAAGTCTTACACCCTTGTCAAACTAAGAGCCTGGGCTGAGAGGGACATTCGGAATAAATGTGTGACATCTATAATTCAATGTTGCCAAAACCAGGTCTGCCAGGCTGTGTCCATAGGCTGGGATGCCCTTGGCTGTCCTCTGAAGAGCAGGGTGTGATGTTGAACTTCTCTATTCCGACACTGTGCTGCTTCCAAGTTGTGCAAAGGCTTGGAGTATGGAGGTTTGGAAAAATAATGTGGGAGGAAACTAGAACTTAATGTGTTTCCATCTCACTAGGCTCCATACTCAACATCTATCAAATTATTATTTGTTTAATCATATAATAGTCATGAGGTCGGTCACCAGATAGCCAAGGGCAGTACTTTGAAGCTGACTGCAGTGATATTCAACAACGAGGAGTACAGGAAGTTAATTTTCTGACCTTGCATGTGCACATCTGTCTATCGTTCATCTATCTTCCTATCACCTACCTACCCATCCATCCAATTATTATTCTGTAGATGAAAAAACTAAAGCTCAGAGAAGTTAAGAAACTTCTCTAAGACTAGTGGTGTTGAATTTGAACACACATCTGGCTGACTCTAAAGCCAGACGTTTGCTCTACCAAGGTAGACCAGTCTCAGCAGAGTCAGGGTGGCCAAGCCTCAGAGGGCAGGCTCCATGGAGTTGGCTTCAGGCTCCTGGACAAGAGAAGAGGTCAGTGGAGGTCAAGAAGAGGATTGACTTCTTGTGCTGCTCTCAGGGGCAGAGGAGGCCATGCAGGAGGCACGAGTCTTCATGAGGCTCATGGCGCTCCTCCAAAGTGGCTGCTGCTTTCATATGTATTTTTTTCTTTTTTACCATTGTCATGTTCTTTCTGCTTGATGGACGTTTTAAAGTTGGGTATGAGCTTATTGTTTGCATCTCTTACTTTAGGGAACTAGCTTCTTTAATTCACCTGTTTTGTTCATAAAGTCTGATATCAACCCCTTCTGAGATTGGGTGTCCCAGTCCCCAGGGCGTGTGTGGGTGAATGGTCCAGGACGGGTGGTGAGCAGTACTTCAGTGTTTGCAGGGGCTGAATTTGCTCACTGTGGTCTGCTGGTGAGGCACACCATGGGGGAGGGAAGGTTGGATGCATTTTCTAATTTAAGGGAATACCTGATGTGTGGAAAATTTGCCAGAATAAACTCCTCCCAAAATAGCCCTTTCATAGAAAAGCTAACAATAAATGCATTTTATGCACAGTTTGCAAAAATCAGAATTTTATGGAGGATGAAGTGTGCTGCCCCTATTCAGCAGGGGGATTTCTGAATTTGGGTGTCTCAGTGGTTGAGAAAAGCCTGACAACCCCTCGGAGCCTGAGCTATTTTGCTCTGCCTCACAGCTGGCTAACGTGGGGTCGATGGACTCTGTGCTATGTCCTATAGCTTCTGCTCCCATAAAGTCATCTTTGCTGAACTGTTTCCTCAACAGTAGAATGTTTAATCTAAATTATGAAGGACAGTGTCACAGGTGCTTCCAACTCTGTTCGCATAATGACAGAAGACTTTTCTGGGCTTATTCCTCACTGAGTTTGCCAGCACCCTGGATTTAGTTTGCATGCAAGGGAAATAGTGGCCCATTGCAGATCTTCAAACCTTCCACTCTGGGAACACTGAGGACTCAGAGTGTGGACATATCATCTAAGAGGCCAAGTGTGAAGGATCTGGGGTTCTTAAAACACAACCCCAAGACTCGCAGCATCAGCCTTACCTGGGAACTTGCTAGAAATGCAAATGATTGTGTCCCACTTCAGGCCTACTGAATCAGAACCTCTGGGGCTGGGCCCAGCACTCGTATTTTAACAGGCCTTTGGGACACTCTGACTCACACCCACATTCAAGACCGCCTGGTACACAGGAGGGACAGGGACATGGGAGACAGAGAGCCAGGTGGAGTCTGTGCCTCCTCCTCGCGAGTGACTGAAGACACAACTTATCCTCCTAGAGTCTCGGTTTCCTCATCCCTGGGGACAATTACAACTGCCCTGCTCCTGTGATAAGGGGGCTGAGGACCCCCAAGAAAGAATGCAACATGCTTGTTTTATAATCACGAGTAATAATTTGGTCATCAAAACAAATCCTTTTGTTTCTAGTTTCTGAACAAAAAACCTTATTGTCAGCTGGATCTATAGTACTAAAAATAATATTTCTCTTTGTAAGTATCAAATAGACTTGAAGAAGCTCAAAGAATTTTTGCAGAGTATAAATAGTTAACTCTTAAAACCATGTCCGTTGACCTCAAACATAAAAACCAAGGGTCACAAGCTTTGTTGTACGCGAATGGCTGTTTCTTCTAAGAGCTCAGACTTCCCTGACAACTGGAGTCCCAGGTGGTCTGGGGGGAGAGCCATAGCCGAGACATGGAAGCCTGGCTGAGTCGCAGAAGCCAGGCTGAGAGCTGTGGCTGCTGCCCCACCACTCTTGGCTCGTACTGGGTGCCTCATTCTCAGCTCTTGTTGTCTTCTGTGTTGCCTTGAGATCTACCTGGAACTCTTTTTCGTCTAGGAATCACTTCTCCAGTAAGGTTATTTGCTGTGCAGCCTCCTCTGTGAAGCTTGTGAGGCCCAGCTGGTGACTAAGCTCCCAGGACATGAGAGCGCTCAGCAGAGGGCAGACTTTGATGTTGAGACTGGAAGGATCCCAGATCTCCTGGTTACATCATTCCAGGTGTGAAGGTCTGAGCTCATTTTTGGCCCAGGAAAGCTCCCCAAATGGAAGCATTTTGTCTGGAGGGGCTGGCTACCCACTATGGCCAGAGAACACAACCAATGGATGCTGTTGATGAGATTATGACTGGAATCACCCAACTGCATGTTTCCTCTTTGAAATGGTATTGAGTCCCCAAGAGAGAAAGCTACCAGTAACGACAAAGTTTATTCCAATAACATAGACCAAAATCAGTGAAATGCTTTATTTTTTTCTCTCCAAGTTCCCTGGAGTGTCATAAAGATTTCCCTGGAAAGTTTTCTGGGGAAAGAAACCTCTCTTTGGTGGATATTTTAAAATATTGCTTGATGTTTGATGATCTCAGGGAATAAAGAGGGGACTGAGCTGTGACTGCAGGGCCCAGCTCTGCTGGGGTCCACCTGCAACGTGCTGTACAGTTTGCTCTCCATCCTGGGTGGGTTTAGTCTGCATTTGGCTGAGACCCCATGGCCCCAACATTTCCCTCTGAGACTGAGTCAAGCACATCCTGGGGCATGCTGGGAGAAAGTCTGTGCCAGGCTGTGCTTCTCTTTTGACCAGGATGCATCTTAGTGCATTAATTCTCATTTGCATAAATGCGGAGGATATGCTTGGGTAAAAAGAATGTACCCCTTAGAACCATGACAGGCTGTCTTCTAAATCCAGAGAGCAAGTAGTCTTTTGGAACCTTGTGAGATGCCAAGGATCCTGGGCCATACCAGGGCATTTCTTGATTGCCAACACTAGCAGACTCCCTGGAGAGGAAGGCTGGGGCGGGCTGAGCTGAGTCTGGCCAGGACCTTCTCTCTGCTTGGAGAAACTAAAGAGTCATCTCGCACTCTTGGCTACACAATCAGGTTCTTATTACATGCCCACCAGAATCTGTCAGAGCTGGAGGCAGTTTGCTTACAGTACCTACAAAATTTCATCATGTTGGTGAAAGAAAAATGGTTGATTTCCATAAATGGAGTTGGCATTTCCAATGCATTTTGTTTCTGTTTTCCTTCATGTCTGGGAAGGCATATTGGTCTGAGAATAGTTGGGCCATCTTGGTGACCTCCTGTCTAGTGTTTGTGACCTGATTTACTTATTCGTTGGCTTTCCAGCTCTCAGCAAAGACTGGAATCCAGGGAGGCTGACTATGTGTTAGCAATGTGTCAACACAGGGAGGCTGTTCACGGTGGAGAGGAAGGGCAGCAGATAACCCCGATGTCTTCCAAAGCCCTACAGGAGTATCAGGATAAAGCCCCGCACAGGAGAGAGAGTAGTACACAGCTGCCCTTCTACCAGGGTCATGGGCTATGCCTTCTGGCTTTTATAGTTACCGCAGAACCACAGAGAAGATGAGCTGTCAGTGAATGTTTGTGAATAAAACAAACACACACACCATGAGACCTTGGTTCTTTACAT
This sequence comes from Arctocebus calabarensis, assembly GCA_963573935.1. Lineage (NCBI taxonomy): Eukaryota > Metazoa > Chordata > Mammalia > Primates > Lorisidae > Arctocebus > Arctocebus calabarensis. The sequence continues at coordinate 17,070 of CAUYON010198271.1, forward strand.
ATCTGATGTTCAGCTCTCCTAACACCTGGGCCTGCGCCTGGATCTCCAGGACATCTTATTAAAATGTGACTGTGCTCCTTGGATGGAGCAGGGTTGGGGCCACAGAGGAATCTCTCCTGCAATTCTGACAAGATCCCAGGTGATGTTGAAGCTGATGCTGATCCAAACAGACTTTCAGCAGCAAAACCCTCTGAAACGGATGCATTCCATTTGTTGTAGAATCACAGGGTTTATTCTACTCATTTATTCTATCTGTATCAAGTTCTATATTGAACTTGCTAGTCTATTTCAGCATCACGTCTAACAAATACTCCCTTCCTAATGAGAGTTGGCTGAATCACAGAAACTACTTAATCCATGTCCAGTGACCAGACAATTCCCATTTGAAAACTGGCTTCTCACACTTGTCTACTTGGGACTTTCTTTTCTTTTAGTTTCGCTTCATAGTAGGAAATTTGCTTTCTGCTACCAAATCAGGCATGAGGTTACAGTGAAATCAAAGGTTGTTTTCAAATTTGGGGCTGTTCTGATGATTCCAACCTCACCCCATATATGCTGTGACAGGAGAGGGATTTGGGGAAGAGGATTTTCTTTTTCAGCTGTTTATGTATGTTGGATAAAAATTAATCTATTATTTATTTTTGAGACAGCTTCTTACCCTGTTGCCCAGGCTAAAATGCAGTGGCATCATCATAGCTCACTTCAGCTTCCAACTCCTGGGCTCACAGAATCCACCTGCCTCAGCCTCCTGAGTACCTGGGACCATAGGTCAAGCCACTATGCCATGTTAATTTTTCAATTTTATTTACTTACTTATTTATTATTATTATTTGGTTTTTTTTATAGAGAAAGGGTCTTACTCTTGCTCAGGCTGGTCTTGAACTCTTGACCTAAATGGTCTTCCCTCCTTGGCCTTCCAGAGTGCTAGGATTACAGACGTGAGCCACTGAGCCTAGCCTGATCTAGTTTTTAAAATTCCAATTTATTTGGCTCAGTGCCCGTAGCACAGTGGTTACGGCACCAGACACATACACAGAAGGTGGCGGGTTTGAACCCGGCCCGGGCCAGCTAAACAACAATGACAACTGCAATAAAAAAATAGCCAGGCATTGTGGCAGGCGCCTGTGGTCCCAGCTACTTGGGAGGCTGAGGCAAGAGAATCGCTTAAGCCCAAGAGTTTGAGGTTGCTGTGAGCTGTGATGCCATGGCACTCTACCAGGGTGACAGCTTGAGAGTCTTGTCTCCAAAAAACAAAAGCAAAAACAAAAACAGGGCGGCGTCTGTGGCTCATAGGAGTAGGGCGCCAGCCCCATATGCCGGGATGGTGGGTTCAAACCCAGCCCTGGCCAAAAACTGCAAAAAAAAAAAAAAGCAAAAAAAACAAAAACAAAACAAAAACACTAACAACAGTTGCTGAGCAAAAAAAAAGTGGAGGGGAGTAGAATATTAAAAAAATTCCAATTTGTTTCACATGAATCAAATGGAAAAACGAATACATATTACATTCACTTTACCTGGTTGTGTTTGATGTCTTCAGTGGGCGCACCATATGAATTCCTGTACAAAGTTGAAATTCCAGTGTTTTGAGCTAAAAGCAAAAGGAAAAGAAAAGTATTAACAAAGAAAACAAGGTTTCAAATGAGGAATAATGGTTAATGAGGCAAGTTCTTATCCTAACAAAGCTTGGTTTCTCAGATACCATTGCAAGTAGAAGAAATTCTTTGGCCTTGAACACTTCATTTTACATCCAGATATTAAGAATGAAGAATAGTTATTCTATAAAATCCCCACAGTAAGTCAGCCTTTTGTAGGAATGGTCACATTACAGACAGGGTCAGAACGGGTGCAGCAAACAGATGGTCAGTTTGTAAGTTTTAGTGCCTTCTGTTCTGGAAACTGGTGGATAATAAACGCTTGTCACCTGCACTGAAGCATGCAGGAGGCTGGAGAATGACGAGAATAAAATTTCTAATTAGAGCTCACAAGGGGCTGGGTCATCTATCAGACACTGCATTTCTCAAGGGCCCAGAGGCCAGCCAGGGAGCACCACCTGAGTCTCCCCGGTGACCTGGGAGGCTGCAGCCTTGGAATCCTGCTTATTAGATGCAAAGACAGGAGTCCTGGCTCTGTCTTCCAGCCCGCCTGTGGTCCCCCTGAAAGAGAAGAGGTCTCCTCCAGCCGCAGGAGACCCATTAGCCCGTGTCCTTATGTGCAGGCTGGGAGGAAGGGCGCCAGACACCACTCTCTCAAAGCTGCTGCAAGGTCTGTGCATTCAGAAAGTTTTGGAGGATACTGCCCATCCAGTTCCATAGGGTATAAAACACTCTAGAACTGAAAGGGCTTGTCTTTTGCTTCCCGTCTCTAAGGGATAAGGAAATAGAATCACACTCCATACCTTCTCTCACAGCAGACACAAGGTCAGGGTGACACATCAAGGTTTAAGTTCACGCCACTCATGATTTTTACTAGAAAGCATGTAATAGCTGCGTGATAAAACTCCTCATGGAAAACTTTGCTTAGCAAGTGAGAACTGAGAACCCATTTTCAATTTTGAAGCCACATTATTATTCTCTCTGGTTCAATGCAATCGTTCGTGTCTCTGTATTGTTATGAAAACCTCTGAGTCTCTCTCTCTTTCTGCTGGATTTCCACTGCTAGGAAATCCTACTTAATGGCCAAATGTCTACTCTGCCTGGCTCAACTCCTTAGACTATCCTGTCCCCAAAGGCCAGAAATTGGATTATGTCTCTCCATCTGCCATTCATGCTGAGGCTGCTGCTGATAATGGCTGTGAGGTCCTACGCGATTTGGCCTTTTCTAACTGCCCACAGCATTTCTCCCTCCTCTTCTCTTGCTAACGGGGTCCTGGAATGCTGGTCCTCCTCCCTCCATCCGGCAGGCCGTGTGAGCGTAGCTTCAGGGATCCGTCGCCTTGAAACTCTCTTCCCCTGGACTGTGGCTGCCTCCTGGATCATGTTGCGGTTCCAGCTCAAACATGTCCTCGTGTCCGGTAAAGTGACTCCTCCCACCTGCACATTTCTTCATCCTGGTCCACATCGTGCTGTGTTATCTTGGTGAGCGTGTTCTGCTGTTCACCTCGTGTGTTGCCTGCCTTGGCCTGAGTGAAGTTCCATGAGGACATGGCCTCTGCATGTGTCCCTGGAGCCCGGGCCAGCGCCTGCTCCAGAGAGCTGTTCCCGGAGTGAATGCTCCATGTGCTAAATAAACGAGTGAGCAAACCTTAGATACATCGACTTTCAGAGCTATCATTTTCTGACGGAAAATGCCACTTCAAAAACAAGGTTCAATTTTGATTTTTCAGTTGCTCAAAATATGTTGTACTTTTTTTGGCAGAACATTTACTCTTTAATGGGCTTGGCCTCCGTGCCTTTTCATCTGTGGCTTCTCAGCTGAAGATGTTCCTACTGCAGTTTTCTCCTTCTTCCTCTTTGGCTCACTTACCTGTTTGAAGGAGACCAGGCAGTGGAGAATGAACTACCTTTGCAGACACGGAAGGCTGAGATATTCCTGGATGCTCTGCCCTTATCTGCCTGAGCTAACAGGAGACTCAAAGAGAAATGCCTTTCTTTTTTTTCTATTAGCCCCCAAATGCACAATTTCCAACTGACTCCACACACTGAAGGTTAGAATGGCTGTAAAGGGCACAAGGGAGGCACTAACAAAAACAAAACAGAGTATTGATGAAAAGGCATTTGGGAAGCAAGCTCTCATGGGAGAGTAAAAGCCCCAGGTGAATTTAAAAGTTAGGCTGTGTCGCTGCTCCTGGGTCAGGCAGCCCTCTCCTGGGCTGAGCTTCTCTACACATGAAGTTCCCGGGCATCCAGGATGGCAGAGCTGGCGATAAGAGTCCTGTGCGCCTGAACGAATGGCCAACTTTGGCTTTCTGGGGCCTCCTCAGTGGCAGAGAAATGTTAAGGAGAGAAGGTGTGTTAAGAGGCTGCATCTAAGCTAGAAAATGAAGCCAGAAAAGGAGGGCCAGGGAAGTGCTAGAATAAAAAGCCAGGTGGATCTACATTTCTAAGAGCTACGGAAAAGAGAGTACAGCCCAGGCAGGGAACCGCTTCCACTTTGAGCTTCCAAATGCTGCGTCTTGCAGGTGAAGCCTCCTGGGTCTCTCCCATAGCAGCAGGAACATTTCCTCGGCGGGGAATAGTGAGATGTCCCCTGCGGCCTTATAAATAAGGAAGATGGCAGCTTTCCAGATACCTTTCAATGCACTGAACTTTATCCCCTGGATTTAATGTTGAATGAGACTGAATTGCTTTTGATGTGGAGACCTTGAGAAATTTGATTTTTGCAACTAAACCCTGAATGATGGGCATTTGCTACTGTGCTACAGAGCGGATGGAAATGGCTAGTCAACCTTTCCATTCTCACGTGAAAGCCTGGCTACCATCTGGCTTAGCTGTGGACTCATTCATACCACTTCTGAAAGGGGCAAACATCACCCTCACCACCACCACCCAAAGAAACACCGCCACCTTTAACACCATCACCACTGCTGCTCCTGTGACAATAGCCACCAACTTTTACCCAGCATGCACGGGCTTCTGAGGAACCTTCCTTTTGATACATAAACATATCATTCAATAAAGATGTAATTGCTCTTGTAAGCTTGCCTCATGATTGATTGTATGGCTCTAAATTGTATTTGTAAATAAGTTAGAACTAAGCTGTTTAAATTTCTAAATAAGGCTGAAGAATAACACATCTCAATACTGCCATTGTCATGATCTCTGGAATTTTCTAGGAAGATAAAACATCAGAAACATGTTAGATTTTATTTGTTATTTTATTATGTATACAAGGCACAACCATGTACCACTGGAACCATTTCAACATAAACGCACATACCCACATTCAAAGGCCTTTGAAGTGATTCTACAGGCAAGGGAGTGAAAGGGCAGTTCTCAGCTTAAATACTAATGCAGTCAACCTCACAATTATTCTTGTAAATATAATCTCAATTTATCATCGTGGGCTACTGGTCATGTGGCTACCTAGGGCAATAATAATTGCAAATTGAATGGGTCAGTTGAATTGGGTGTCGCTACCACTTCAGCGTAATCAGTGCAAATTAGATTCTCCACTGAATGTGCTTACGCCAGGGACTCAGCATTCAGATTTATAACTTCCTCTGTTCGCGTTCACCTATAATTGGGGCCGTATTTATAGTGAAAAAACAGTGAATGAGAATACTAAACTATGGCCCATGTAACATGTCTAGCTCTCCCATTCAGGAGACAGTTCAGGAGCAAGGGCGAGGTACTCACTCCGTGGCAGGGTGTGCGCGTGGAGGCAGAGTGCTGTGCTAGGGGGGTGGGACACACAACATCTGTTTATCATCCTTTTCTTTATGCAGCTGTTCGGCGTGAACACAGAAAACACTGCCGCTGGGGTAAATACACTTGCTATTAGAAAAATTTGTCTTAGCTGTCCTGGATTTGGAAGGTATTTTAATAAATCATCCAATTTTTCTATTCTGTTTCCCTGCATGTCTGTACCTAATTCATATCAGAGAACTCTGTGTCATGCTTTAAGATTCCTCTGATTAGAGGGTCTCAGCATCTGTGCAGAGTGTGCCCTTTGAACCCTAGTTTTATGAATGATCTAAACCAGGCATGTCCAACCTTTTTTCTTTTCTGCTGCATGTTGGAAAAATGTCTTGGGCCACGCATTAAATACACAAATACGAACCAAAGGAGACTAGGGACCCATGCATACTTTTTGAGATATCCAACATCAGAGATAAATAAGCAGAACAGTCACAGCCTCTGGCTGAACAACCCTTGAAAATCCCTCCTTGATTTATTAAAGCCTTGTGTCCTCATAGCCTGTTTTTGGGAGGGACCCATGTGGCAAAATAGGAGTGGAGTCCCCTGTTAGAAGTCCATAGCTTTGGCAGCTCTGCTTTTAAGGTCATAACCCTCTGTGTAGCACTATCTCCAAGCCACGTGGGGAGGGGCTGAGGTACAAGGGAAGCCTGGAGCCCCCAGGAGAACTGTACAGAGTACGTGGCCAATCAGGCAAGCCTGTTATGAGCTGGGCTGCACGGGGCCTGCTGAAGGAGCAGGACAGGCACAATTTTGGCTTCCACAGAGTCTGAGCAGATGAGAAAGAAAGACAGTGGGTATGATGGTGAGGGATGAGGGCTAAGAGACCAGCGCCTCCCTCTGGAAACTGTGGCCATCAGCTCTACCAGCTCTACAGAAACTACTTGGGAGTCTGTCATGGTAAGAGGGTGGTATCACAGCAAGAGGAGAATGGGCAACAGGAGTCCTTTGGGGGTCCCTTAAATCCTCTGCCCCCGATCTCTCCTTCCCCTCTTCCCTCCTCCTTTCTCTATCCCCCCATTCTTAAGGGGTCAAGTGGCAATACTGCCTCCACCATTTGAGAATCCCCTCCACCGTGGGTTACACCAACAGCGAAGAGATCTATGGAGACTCCACCCTTGAATTTGAGGGATTATGTCCTGGGGGAAGGCAAAGGAAAGATGGAGATGAAGTGTGTATAGAAAACATTTTCTATTAGCTCTTTTCAGAAGTAAGAGGCTCCGTGTTTATACCTCAGGCTGCATCTCCTTCCCAATTCCTGGAAATTATCCCTACCGAGTTCTCAAGTGACTGTCAGCTGCTGAGACTCCTGCTGGGCTGCAGAGCGTTGCCTGGTGCCCTGTGCCGGGCCAGTCCCCAGCTCTGGGGAGGCGGCGCGGGCTGTGCTCACCTGTCATGGTGTCTTTCCTGGAGGTGTGTTCGCCTTTAGTTCCGTGGTACGTGGCGTTGCTGCCAGTGGACTCATAGTCTGTTTTCCTTTCTTTGAGGCTGATCATTTCCCGAGGTGAAGCTGGGGCACTTGCTATATAAAGAGATCAAAGGGAGGAGTCTGTGTCTCATTCCATAGCATGGACCCCTTTTCACAGGAACGATTACGGTCACCGATATGCATGGCCAAGCGTCTGTCCTAAGTGTGTGCGGACCTGCTGATGTTTTGGTAGTCTGGGTTTGTGTCCTTCCCCTTCCCTCACCCTGTGACATCTGGTGCTTTAGAGTTAAGAGGGCATGTGATTTATGACTCAGAGGCAGGTGATTTGGGGCTCTGCCCCGGGGCTACCCTCCTCAGAGAGGCTCAGGTGGGGACATGGCCACCCAGGGTGGATCATCAGTTTTAAGAATGAGGCTCAACTCAGGTTCCTTCTTCCTTTTCTTTCTTTCCTTCCTTCCCCTTCTCCCTCCTTCCTTCCTTTAAGTAGATGTGTTTCAGTGGGGCTACTACTGATACTGAAAGACTCCCTGATTAAGATAAATGCAGCTTGATGTGAACTCTGAGTCACCCAGAACTGCCTTCAAGAAACAACTCTCCGCTCAGGGCATCTTCTGGGCCAGCCGCTGGGCAAGCTGGGAGGGAGTGGGGAGGGCTCCCGGGTCCTGCCGTATCCCCACCCCAACAGTCTCTCAGTCACACTACACTCCGGCCACTCGCTGCCTGTGGAACCAGGAGGGTGCCCCCGGTATCTGTATGTGTGCTCATTTCTAAAGGGCTGGGCTGTATTTAGAGGATCCCCCTGGGAAATCCAGGCGTCTCGACACCCTGGTACCTGAACAGAGGAAGACTGAACTCGGAGGCAGGGAAGTGATCAACCTGACCTTTAGTTCTGTAAGACCCCGTGGATGGGCAGTGACATAGTAGTCCTGCTGGTGCCAAGGGAAGCTGGAAGGGGCAGGCAGCTTAGTGACGAGGCAGCTGGCTGTGCACCTGGCCTGTGGGCTCCTCCCCTGCACCCAACTTACTCCGAGCTCAGGCCTGGGGCTCCCCTGCCCTGAGGCTGTCCCCAGCTTCCTGTGCCCCAAAGCAATGCTTCCTCATCTTGTCCAACCTGAAGACTCACCTGAGAATTTATGGATTCCAGGGCCCCACCCTGGACCTTTGGGGTCTGAGTGGCGGCAGAGGGCCTCAGGATCCACCTGAGTGAGCTCACCCAGGGATGACTAAGGCCTGCATCCCGGGAGCTGATTTCTAGACCACGCCCTCCTTCCTGTACTGGTGTCCAGCCCGCCCGCCATGCCTCGGTCTGCCTTTGTGCTCATCCGGCACCGCTGCAGGACCCTTCGACTCCGCCGCTGGGCCTGTGGTTCCCTAGTGTGCCTCTCTTTCCACCGAGTCTCTTCAGCAGGTTTTTCAAGCTTAGCATCTTCTGTGCACAAACCCTACGCTTGCCACAGACGGGGATAGAAACGCGACTCGGTTGCCCTCTCTGAACTCAAGGAGCCCTCCATCAAGTGGGGAAAATGGACATGCTAATAAGCCAGAATGAGAGGCAGACGGGCTCAAGAGAAGTCGCAGCCCAATGCCGGGAGCGGGTCTGTGCCTGCCCTTCCTCTGGAAGGCCTCTCAAGCCACCCGAAACTTCCCAAAATAAAATTAAGCTCAATGTTCATCTCTGGAAGACCTCAGAGGGTTTCTATCCTTGATACCCATTCTAATTAATCACCTAGAATCCTTTTTAAAAACTACTGAGGTGTGAGCCCTACTCAGCAGTGGCTGGCCAGAAGCTCTGGCTGTAAACCCAGCAGGCAGATAGGGAAGGGATCCCAGCAGCTCTGACAGCTGCTGCGCCCTCATGGTGCCAGGATGACCCAGGAGGGGCAACAAGTGGATCTCGTGCTGCCTCTCTCGGGCCTCCTTGAGCCTGTGCAGGAGGAGGAGAGAAGGTCCAGACACTGCCATTAGGGAGGAGGCCTGTGACATGCACAGGGATAGGGTCCGAGGAGCAGCCACCGCATCTGACATACAGCTGAGTCCTTACCAAGCCTGGGACATACCTAGGTTCTGTGGGAAGCTCCTGCTTGCCCTGTCCTGCCCCCCACTCACCTCTTAGGACCACTCTTCTCCTCACCTGACCCTTGCTATGGGTCTTCCTGCACCAAGGTTGGCCTTTTATGAGCTACTGCTATACAGTGACAAAGAGACAATATTCTGGAGCCTCTTGAATCTTTTAAAATTAGAATCTAATATTGCACAGATGGTGGTGTTTATTAAACCATATCAAGTGTGTAATTATCTCCTGAGACCTCACATGTGGCGACTCTGAATTGTCAATGAATCAGAATTGAGTTCTGGGAAAAATCAAATCATGCAAACAAGTGTTTATTGGGTGTCTGGCTGTGCCTGGCCTAGGAAATGCCAGGCAGTGTGTAGCGGCTGAATGGCTGGCAGGACAGCCACAGCCTCACTGTCCTGAGAGGGGCTGCTTCTCCGGTCCGGCACTACCGATCTATTATTCCATTCCATCTGCCTAACGCTGATTGGCTCACTGTTCTTAATAATTGCAGCGTTTAGAAAGACACTGTCCTTATGCTTCCTAGACTCAGAGCCTGCTAGAGTTATGGAAATAAACAGGCATAAGAGACCACCTCTGGGCTTCTGAGATTGGTAGACACCAGCCAAGTAATGGGGGACTAAACTACATCAACTCGTCCCAGGTTTGGACTGAATGTTAAAAGGGTTGAACTAAACAGTACAAAGAGTAGAGCCTCCATAGCTCACCACCTCTCTAAATTGACCTAATTTTCCTACACTGGACATGCATCACACGTACACATCAGTACAATAGGCCTAGTTCCTTATGGTGACCACCTCCAGTGTTGACCAGTTTGTCACAGTCCTTTGGGTCAACTTATAGAGCTTCTCACTGTATAAGTTTTCACGGAGCTGGGAGACATTCTCCATCCATTTCTGATTATCAATGTTATTCTGATAGCGAAGTCTGGTGTAAAGTTACATACTTGTCCTCAGGTTAGAGAGGCCACTCTACTGGGCAATGCCCTCTGTCAGTTCCCCCCTACCCAACTCTGTGCTGTTTCAGAAAATATGTTTTCCTTAGTGAGGGGTGGGAGGAGAGTAAGGAGAAAGAAAGCTTCCATAAATCAAAGCTCATGGAGCTGTATCTGTGAGTGCATGTAATTATTTATCCATCCTTCACTCTCAGGACAAAAATAAAATGCAAAAATCAAAACAGAAGTTTTAAAAACTTAAACTTGGAGTAAAACAATAAAACCACTGCATTTCATAATTGCTAAGTCATGGAAGAAGCCCAAATGCCCATCAACCCACGAATGGATTAACAAATTGTGGTACATGTACACCATGGAATATTACACAGCCTTAAAGAAAGATGGAGACTTTACCTCTTTCATGTTTACATGGATGGAGCTGGAACATATTCTTCTTAGCAAAGTATCTCAAGAATAGAAGAAAAAGTATCCAATGTACTTAGCCCTACTATGAAGCTACTTTATAACTGTTGTATGAAGGGTATAACCCAACAATAACACAAGACTTTGGGGAAAGGGGCAAGGGTAGGGAGGGGAGGGAGGAGGATTGGGCAGAGGGAGGATAACTGGTGGGGCCACACCTACGGTGCATCTTATAGGGGTAAGGCAAACCTTACTAAATGCAGAATACAAGTGTCTTCAGATAATAACTGAGAAAATGCCAGGAAGGCTATGTTAATCAGTTTGATGAAAATAGTTAAGATTGTATATGAAACTAGTACATTGTGCCCCTTGATTGCACTACTGTACACAGCTATGATTTAATAAGGCAATAAAATTAAAAAAAGATATATATATATAAAAACAACCAAAAAGAGTCACACACACCTCCCAAAAAATACAAAAAGGGCAGCAATGGAGGAATAGAGGAACAAATAAAGACATATAAAAACAGATACCCAAATGGCAGACATAAATCCTGCCATCTCAGTAAATACATTAAATGTAAATGGATTAAACACTACCCAAAAGGCAGAGATGACAGATAAATTAAAAAACATAATCCAACTATGGCTATGTACAAGAGATATACTTTACAAAGACACAAATAGTTTGAAAGTAAATGGATAAAAAAAAGATACGCTGTGAAAATAGTTACCAAAAAGGAAAGAGTTACCAAAAGGCAGTATGTATACTAACATAATTTAAACACTATTCTCAGCTGGACTGTAAATACTTTTTCTTTACCACTTAACTATTTGTCTTGAAGTTTATAATTATCTGAGTCCAAGTTATGAGTCTGAAAGGCTGTCTCCCATTAAAAGAGATAGGAAAAAGCTAAAAAGAAAAAAAAAAGACTATCTCACATTAGAACATTTGACTAAGGCTATGTATATTATATTTTAACAATAAAAAAATCTTTCCTAGTTAAGCCTATCCCCCTTCCCATCATTTCCTTTTCTACTTTTACAGTATATCCTCTAAAAAATTAGTTTTTATGCACCCATGGTAGCATTTCTTAGGATAAAGAATGCTTTGATTTAGGCTTATTTTGTTAGTTTTCCACATATATACCTGATTTCAAGAAAACTCTCACAATTGTCTAAATCTTTCAAAATGTTCAATCAAATATATCAGAATTTCCATTAATTTTACCTTTCTAATGGAGTTTCTCACATGCTCCAAGATGAATGGGTTACTCTCTGTGTCTCCATTTTTCACTCTAGGATCTCCCTTCATTAACCTCATAACATTACCTCCACCTCTTTTGGTTTGGAAATACTTCTAGTTTACCAGGTCTTCCTATTTCTTGCTTGTACCTTCATTTTGGTAGAACTCAGCCTCCAGGAGCTTCCTGAGAGGTGGGAACAAGAAAAATAAACCTTTCATACCTAAAATGTATGGAATTTATGTATTCTACCCTAAAACTCAATTAAAATTCAGTCTGTTATATACCAGAATGAATGTTACATTGAAAGTCATTTTCTTTTAGGCTTTTACAAATGTGCCTCCAATGATCTTAAAATCCTTTGTTTCCAGTGAGAAGTATGCAACATTTTTGATTCTCAGTTCTTTCTATGTGACCTATTTTTTCTCTCTAGAGCACCATTCCCAATGTACTAAAATTTTATAATGATAAGTCTTGCTATGAATCTATTTTATCTGTTTTCTATGGGCTCTTTTTTTCTTAATTTCCTTGTGAATATTTAAAGATTTAGATTACATATAATATTTGATCATAAGAGCAGGCACACAGGAATAAAATACAATTAGCAGAAGCCAATAGCTCCTAATTACTGATTTAGAGCATCATTATATAGGTGAGTCCTGGTTAATTCAAGAAACAGGAGTAAGAGGTTTTTAAAGCAAATTAATAGATTGCTTGTTTTAACATGTATTTAATTATAGTCCCTAGGGCAGAAAAACAGACTGCATAATGAATATTTTGGTGTGTAAAGTTGGTAGTGCTGGGTCATTTTTAGGAACGATTTCTTATTGTTAAAATATAATATACATTCTAGCCTTAATCAAATGTTCTAATGTGAGATAGTATTTTTTTCTTTTTAGCTTTTTCCTATCTCTTTTGATGAGAGACAGTCTCTCAGATTGCCTTCTATTTTTATCATGCATACAAATTTCTACCATTTTTACCTCAAACACATATAAACTTATATTTTTATAAAATATTTATATATTTTTATAAGTCTTTTTTAAAAGTTCATTAACTTTAAATAGGATTGGAATAAAATTTAAGAAAAGGTGTTCTATTGTCAAAATTCTATTTCCCAATTCTTTTCTTTTCTTTTTTTCTGAAGCTGAAATCAAAGCATTCATCCTATGAAATGCTACCATGGGTGCATAAAAACTAATTTTTTAGAGGATATACTATAAAAGTAGAAAAGGAGATTATGGAGGATGGGAAGGGGATAGGCTTAACTAGAGATGTGGCAAATATTTTGATTGGATATTATTTTATTCACAGTATCTTATCTTTATTTATATCCAGTGACATAAAGATAAATAAATTACATGTTGTCTGTAAAATATTTAATGCCAGCTTTTCCAAAGTACACTTTTCTCTTTTTCTAATCTGTGAAGATTGAAAAAGGAAATTTAACAAAGAAGTTTTACTCTTTCTTTCTTACCTCATCTAGGGTGATGAACCTGTTAGACACTCTGATACTTAACTATTCAATTCCTAAGTTACTTTAATTTTTAGGATAAAAAATTTTCATTCCTAGAGGCAGTAATACTTCAAAAGTTTACTGAACTTCACCAGATGGAAAACACTTCTGAAGATACGGTTCATTAGGTCTGTGCTCTCAACCTCTGAATTTCGACCTTTATCTAGAAACGACATGCATGACACAAAGCAAAAAATAAAACTTAAAAGCGAGAAACTTAACATGTCTCTGACTAACTTTTATTATCTCAATGTGATCAGGGAAAATAATGACTAATAAATGCTAAATGAGTCTCATAAACTCAATTTTTAAAATCATATATTTTTAGTATAATTTTTGATAGCAAGATTTAAGACAATGATGTTTCTAGATCCTCTAAAACTATTCCTGGCCTCTTTCTTATTCAACCACTTAAAAACTGTTAATTGGGTAATTGTATAATGAGACTGCTTAGTTAGAATAGGAAGGACAAGAAAAACAGAGTACAATAATAATAATAATAATAATAAAGTGGTGAGTGCCACAGAAATTTAAAAGAGAAGGAGGCAGAAATTGTCAAAGATTTCTGCAGATTAATATGGGTACTGCAGATTAATATGACCAAGTAATGGATCAGATATGAGACTGGAAGTAAAGCTGGAAAAAATTTATTTACCTGAATCACTACTGGTAACAAATGTGTTTTCACTGTTTTTTGGGTTGTTGGTTGTTGGTGTATATAAAGGCTGCTGATTTATGAGTGTTGATTTTGTAGCCAGATACACTGCTATATTCCTTGATCACTTCTAAAAGTTTTATAGTCATATCCCTGGTGTTTTCCAAATATGCAATCATATCATCTGCAAAGAGTGAAAGTTTGATTTCTTCTGACCCTATGTGGATACCCTTGATCGCCTTTTCCTCCCTAATTGCAATGGCTAAAACTTCCATTACAATGTTGAAGAGCAATGGAGACAATGGGCAACCTTGCCTAGTTCCTGATCTAAGTGGGAATGGTTTCAATTTAACTCCATTCAATACAATATTGGCTGTGGGTTTGTTGTAGATGGCTTCTCATATGTAGGCTATAATCCAATTATAGCACAAGAATATGGAGAAAGGGGTAAGGGATGGAAGGGGGAGGGAGGGTGGGTGGAGATAGGGTAAATGGTGGGATCACACTTATGGTGCATCCTAGACGGGACAGGTGAAACCTACTAAATGCAGAACGCAAATGTTTTCACATAATAAACAAGAAAATCTCATGAAGGATATGTCAAACAGTTCGATGAAAATATTTCAGATTGTATATGAAAACTGCACACTGTACCCCATGATTGCACTAATGTATGTAGCTATGATTTAATAAATTAAAAAAAATGTGTTTTCACATTAAAAATTATTTTAAAGACAAGTTGCTCTGATCATTTGGATTTAGCATTTAAATCTGGAATTCTCACCAAAGGGTGTATGTTATTCTGAGTAGGATAGTCCCACAGATTGAAGATTTTAATTCTATGTAAAGCTGTCGAGCTCTGGCCCTTTTCTTCTTACTTATCTCCAATGACAGTATACTGTAGTTAGTGATGAATCAGACAGAGTCTAAATTAACCTTGGGAGCCCTTCTAATGTTGACTTCTGACTCACAAAAACACACTATCATAAGAGGAGGTTATACCACCAGGCTTCAAATAACCACATGATTAACGCCTATTATGGAGATTGTATTAAAGCTTATAAGTGGTTTGAAGGGACACATGCTCTTGAAGCCCAGACCTTGTGAGCATACATTAGTTAAAAAATAAGTCTCCAAGGTGCTGCCAGGAGTGATGTTCCAAACTATTTCAAAGTATACAATTCCTCCAGTTAGTTATTCACTATGGAAGTTGTTCTCATTGTTAACAAATGCCAAAGCTATCCATGAAATACTTTATTCTCACAAGTGAGATCAAAGATGGCAAATGAGAGATTACTCAAATGTGTGAAGTTCTTATATTGTAATTTTTCAAACTTTTTATAGTGAAAGTCATTAAATCTGCAGAAAAATTCAAAAAATACGTATTTGTTTTTAGAATGTTTTATAGCTATACTTTTGATATCCTTTTAATCTAGCAATTATGAGATTTCATGGATTTGAATACTTGGATCTTTCTTTTTGTGTAATCTTGCTATTAATTTTGAATTTTATTGCTTTATAGTGAAAGAATAGGCTTATATAATTTTTATTTTTTTAAATTATCAGGGTTTTCTTTGTAGTCTAATTCATGATCAATTTCTCTTGAGTCTTTTTTTTAACTTTTAATTTTTTATTATCATGGATAGGAAATAGTTATATGCCTTTATAGAGTATATGTAATGTTTTGATATGGGCGATGTGAATTAATCAAATCAGAGTAACTGGGGTATTCATCACCTCAGGCATTTAACATTTCTTTGTGTGAGGAACACTCCAATTCTATTCTTAGTTATTTTAAAGTATAGCCCGACTTAGTGTTGATTATAGTCACTTTGTTGTGCTATCAAATATTGTTTAGAATTTTTGAAAGAGAATTTATCCTCTGTTCGTGGGGTACAAATATATATTTTTAGCTGTGTGTGTATGTGTATAACTCTCTTTATATATATGGAGAAAATATCTCTAACTCAACCTTAACAATTATGTTGTTCAGATACCATATAAACATATTAAATGAATTTTATCAACTCTAAATATTGTCAATAAATTCTATAGTTCTGCTTTAAACATTTCGATTGCACAATCATTTTTCTGTGATAAAGCTGTCCTTTATAAAAATAAAATAATCGTCACCTTCGTCCTATTTAATGCTCTTTCCTTGCCTTGGGTTCTACTGTGACTAGCATTAATAATGTAACATCTTCTTTCTTTTTATTTTTTCCCCCTTCTTCTTGTTATTTTAATTTTGTCTGAAACATTTTAACTCTTTTACTTTAAAATATTCTTATTTTGTTTGACATTGTGACTTTGTAAAAAGCATATATTTGACTTCATATTTTGGCCCAATATGAGAATATTTCTTTTTTAATTAAAAATTAAAATATTATTTCAAAATATCAGGGAGTACGAATGTTTGTGTTACTTAGATACATTGTATAATGCTTAAGTTGGAGCCTTTAGTGTGCTCATCACCAGCATAGTGATGATTATACCCAATAGGTTAGATTTTCCCCTCACTCCTCCACCCTTCCACTTTTTTGGTTTCTTATGTTCTTTATATCTCTGTGTGCCTGTGTGTGCCCAGTGTTTAGCTCTCAATTTTAAAGAGTTCATGTGGTGTTATTTTTTCCATTCCTGAGATAACTTCACTTAGGATAAGGTCTCCAAGGCGGTTTGTGGTGGCTCATGCTTGCAATTCTGGCACTCCAGAGGGTGGAGGCATGTGGATTGCCTGAGCTCAGGAGTTGGAGGCCAGGCTGAGCAAAAGTGAGACCCCATCTCAAAAATATAGCTGGGTGTTGTGGTGGGCACCTGTAGTCCCAGCTACTTGGGAGGCTGAGGCAATAGAATGACTTGAGCCCAAGAGTTTGAGGTTGCTGTGAGCTATGATGCTACAGCACTCTACTGAAGGTGACAAAGTGATACTCTGTCTCAAAAATAAAAAAAAAAAAAAAAGAAAAAAACTAATGGTCTCCAGTTCCATCCAAGTTGCCGGAAAAGACATTATTTCATTCCTTTTTAATGGCAGAGTCATACTCCATGGTACACGTACATCACACTTTCTTTGCCCACTCGTGAACTGATGGGCACTTAGGCTGATTTCACATGTTTGCAAGTGTGCTTCAATAAACATTCTACTGAAGGTGCTTTTCTCATATAATTATTTCTTTTTTGTGTGAGGGGTAAGTAGATACCTTGAGGTGGGATTACTAGATTGAATAGTAAATAAATTGATAAATTAAATGGTAAATCTACATTTATTTCTTTGAGGAATTTCCATACTGTTTTCTACAGATGCTGTACTAATTTACAGTCCCACCAGCAGGGTATAAGTGTTTCTTTCTACTTCCACACCAGCATCAATTTTTTTTGACTTTTTATATAATAATGGCCATTTTAACAAGAGCAAGGTGATATATTTCATTGTGGTTTTAATTGCATCCCTGATGATTAGTGATGTTGAGAATATTTTCATGTATATGTTAGCCATCTGTCTATCTTCTTTTGAAAAACTTCTGTTCATGTCTTTGGCTTGCTATTTAATTGGATTGTTTTTTTTTTATTGTTGATTTATAGAGTTCTTTATAGATTCTGGATATTTACCCTTTGTTGGATATGTAGTTTGCAAATATTTTCTCTCATTCGGTAGGTTGTCTATTGACTCCACTGATTATTTTCTTTGTAGTGTGGAAACTGAATTTATTTTAATCCCATTTATTTATTTTTGTTCTTGCTATATTTGCCTTTGGGGTCTTAGTCACAAATTCTTAGCCCAGGCTGATATCTAGAAGGGTTTTTCCTATGTTTCCTTCTAGAATTTTTGTGGTGGCATGCCTCATATTTAATTCTTTTACCTATCCTCAACTAATTTTTGTATATGGCAAGATAATAGAAGTCCTGCTTTGTTCTTCTGCATGTAACTATCCAGTTTTTCCATTTATTGAAGAGGGCCTCCTTTCCCCAGTGTATGTTTTTGTATTCTTCGTCAAAGATCAGATAGTTGTAGGTACATGGTTTGATTGTGGGGTCCTCTATTCTGTTCCAGTAGTTTATGTCTCACTTTTAATCCATTAACATGTTGTTTTGGTTACTATAGTCGTGTAGTACAGTTTGAAATTGGGCAATATGATTCCTCCAGATCTGCTCTTTCTGCTTAATATGCTTTAGCTATTCAGGCTCTTTTTTTGGCTCCAAGTGAAATGTTGAATTATTTTTTGTAGATCTGAAGAAATATGACATTAGTATTTTGATGGGAATATCATTGAATCTGTCAATCAGATTTAGTTAGTATGGATATTTTAATAATGTTGATTCTACCAAGCAATGAGCAGAAAATATTTTTCATTTGTTTGTGTCATCTATGATTTCTTCCATCAGTGTTTTATAGTTATCCTTGTAGAGATCTTTCACCTTCTAGATTAAGTATATTTCTAGATATTCTATTGTCTTTGTAGCTATTGTAAATAAAAATGAGTTCTTGATTTGACTCTCAACTTGATTATTAGAATGTATAAATGCTATTGATTTGTATACATTGATTTTGTAAATGGAGACTTTGCTGAATTTATTTATTAATTGCAGGAGTCTTTGGTGGAGTCTTTAAGGTTTACTATATACAAGATCATATCATCAGTGAACAGGGATAGTTTGACCTTCTCTTACCTGATTTGTACACATTGATTTTGTAAACTGAGACTTTGTTGAATTTATTTATTTTTTCTTTAAATTCAGCAAAGTCTCAGTTTACAAAATGAGTACATTTTGTAAACTTAAAAGCAGTTTAAATTTGCTTTATTTATTTATTTTTTCTTTTTAGACAGAGTCTTACCTTGTTCCCCCAAGCAAGATTGCAATGACATCAGCCTAAGTCACAGCAACCTCAAATTCCTGGGTTCAGGCAATCTTCCTGCCTCAGCCTCCTGAGTAGTTGTGACTACAAACATCAGCCACAATGCCTATCTAATTTTTTGTATTTTTAGTATAGACGGGGTCTTGCTCTTGCTCAGGCTGGTCTCGAACTCCTGAACTTAAGGAATTCACCCTCCTTGGTCTCCCAGAATGCTAGGGTTACAAGTGTGAGCCACTGAGCCTAATCTGGATGCACTTTTTTTTTTCTTTCTCTTGCCTCATTTTCTCTGACTAAGACTTCCAGAACTATGTTGAATAGAAGTGGTGACAGTAGGCAACCTTGTCTTCTTCCCTATTCGCTATGATGTTAACTGTGGGTTTGTCATCTATGACTTTTATAATATTGAAACAAGTTCCTTCACGCCTAGTTTGTTGTGGATTTTTCTCAGGAAAGAGTGCTGGATTTTATTGAATGCTTTTTCTGCATCTACTGAGATGATCATGAAGATTTTCTTTTGACTTCTGTTTATGCATTGAATCACATTTATTGCTTTGCATCTGTTGAATCATTTGTGCTTCCCTGGGATGAACCCCACTCAATAATGGTGAATTATTGTTTAGATGAGTTTGCTTGCTGGTATTTTGTTGAGGATTTTTGCATCTATATTCATAAGGGATATTGGTTTGCAGTTTTCTTGTGTCCTGTCCTTTCGTGGCATTGGTATCAAGGTGATACTCGCTTCATAGTATCAGATGTGGAGGATTCCTTCCTGCTCAGTTATGGAATAATTTTTGAAGGAGATGAACCAGTTTTCTTTTGCAGTTCTGGGAGCTGTGAATCCATCCCATCTGGGCTTTTTGTGTTGGTAGATTTGTTATTACTGCTTCAATCTTGCTGCTTATTAGAGGTTTGTTTATGTCTTCCATTTCTTCCTGATTCTGTCTTAGGAGGGCTTATATTACCCAATTTCTCCATGTTTCTAGTTTGTGTACATACAAATTTCAGAGTATTCATGGGTGACATTTTGTACTCCTGCGGTATCAGTTGGAATGTCTCCTTTTTCATTTTTGATTGAATTTATTTAGATCCTTCCTCTTCTATTTCCAGTTAATCTAGCTAGAGGTCTACTGATTTTGTTTATCTTTTCAAAGAACCAACTTTTTTTTTTTAATTGATCCTTTGCATTGCTGTTTTGGTTTCCATTTTATTTAGTTCTCCTCTGAGCTTTGTTATTTCTATTTTTCCACTAGCTTTGGGTTTTGATTTTTCTCCCTTTCCTTGTGGTGTGGCATTAGGTTGTTAATTTGTAGCTTTCTTTCTTTTTAATGTAAGCACTTACAGCTATGAATTTCCCTCTTAACACTACTTTTGGTACATCCAATAGATTTTGGATGCTGTGTCATGATTGTCATTTAACTGAAAAATCTTTTTATTTCTATCTTAATTTCATCATTGACCCAATCATCAATTGGTTGTTTTATTTCCATTATTTTGAGTAGATTTGAGAGTTCTTCTTGGAGTTGATTTCTAGTTTTATTTCACTATGAGCTGAGATAATACATGGAATGATTTCGATTTTTTTGAATTTGCTGAGACTTGTTTTGTGGACTAGCATATCATCTGTTGGAAAGTGCCCCATGTGCTGACAAGAAGAACTTATAATCTAGACTCTGGGGGTAGAATGTTCTGTGGACGTTTGTTAGGTTCGTTTGTTCTAAAGTCCTGTTTAAGTCCAGTATTTCTTTGTTGATCTTCTGCTTCAATGATCGGTTTAGTTCTGTCATTGGAGTGTTGAAGTTCCCAGCAATTTTGGTGTTGCTGTTTGTTTCTTTCTTAGATGTAGTAGTATTTTATTTATGGATATGAGAGCTTCTGTGTTCAGTGTGTACATAATTAGGATTATTATAACTTCTTGCTGAATTGCTCCTTTATCATTATATAATGACTGCACTATCTTTTTTACCATTGTTAATTTAAAGTTTATTTTATCTGGTATGATAATAGCTATTCCTATAAGGCTTTTTAAAATTTTTTTTATTTTTCAGTCTTTGACCGGGGCTGAGTTTGAACCTGCCACCTCAGGTATATGGGGCTGGCGCCCTACTCCTTGAGCCATAGGCATCACCCCCTATAAGGCTTTTGCTTTGCATTCACATGTAATATTTTTTCCTTCACTTTACCTTGAGTCTATGAATATCCTTGTGAATTAAATGTGTTTCTTGAACTCAGAAGATACTTGAAGTTTTTCATCTGTTCATCCAGTCTAGATCTTTTAAAATATGCATTAAACCTTTTTAAGCTAACTTTGGGTTTTGATGTTTCTCTTTCTCCTATAGTTCCTTGAGGTATGACGTTAGGTTGTTAATTTGTAATCTTTCTGTCAGCACTTGGGAGACCAAGGTAGAAGGATCACACAGGAGTTCAAAACTTGCCTGGGCAACATAGTGAGACCCTGTCACTAAAAAAATGTTATTTTAACTTAGCTGGATGCTGTAGCATGCACCTGTGTTTCCAGCTACTCCACAGGATGAGACAGTATAATTACATGAGCCTAGAAGTTCAAGACCCAGTGAACTACTATCATAACACTGCACTCCAGTCTGGGTGACAGAGTAAGACCTTGTCTGAAAAAGAAAAAACAATTAAATTTATTGTGTCTTTCATTATCTTTGATGTTTATAATTATTGATTCCACTATTAAATTTTATGTTTGCTTTATTGCTCCATTAGCTGACTTATGTCCTTATAGTTTATTTAAGAGGAATATATGAGTGACATATGTTCTAATACCTTCTAGAATTGGGCATTATGTATGCTGCCTTCACATATAGATGAAAAATTGTTTTTTCATGAAATTTTGAGTCTCAATCTTTTTTCCCTCAAAACTATAAATGTTTCTCTATTGTTTTTTCCTGGTTTACTATGAGATATTTATTTTATTTATGTTAGATGTCTAAGGCATGTCTAATTCTTATTCCAGGATAGGAAATCTGATTTTCCTCCTGATTCCTTATAGGACCTTTCTTTTTGTTTGGAATTCCCTGGGATCATGGGAGTATACTTAAATAGTAGTTTCTTTTTAATGTAATTACTTTTCATTAATTTTGTCACCTATGAGTTTGTTTGATCCTATATACATCAGTCTTTCTTCAGACCAGAAATTCCCTTCTATTACATGTGAAGTTTTACTTTACTATTATTTGTTCTCTCTCTTTATTTGTTGACCCTCTGTCCTCTGCCTTCTATTTCTATGATCTTTCCTTTCATAATTTTATTTTTCTCTTTCTCATTAAAATAGTTATCATGGAGAGTCTTAATTCCAAACTTTTATATCTGAAATTTACTGCTTATAATTCTGTTTTCAATTCCACATATGCAATTTTTGTTTCTTTCTAACATCTCTGTATATAATAACTCAGTTCCTCTATTTCCTAGAAAACTCTTTTTTCACCCCAATCTGTTTCTCTCATTTTTCTAGTTCCTGATTCATAAAATCTAAGTTTCTCCTAGATCTTTTTCTGAAGGGTAAATTCTGTCTTCTTAAGCTGGAACATCCATCTTCTCCTGCCTTTGGACATCAGAGCACTTGGTTCTGAGGCCTTAGGCCTCTGAGACTTATATCAGTAGTAGCTCCACCCTTCCCATCCCCTGCCCAGTTCTCGTGCTTTCGGCTTTGGACTTGTTTTTTTCCTAAAGAACCCCAATGTAGCCTCATCCGATTCTTTTTTCCTACACATTCATGACTAAGGAAAAAAAAAAATCTGTCTGCTCCAGTGTTGCCCTCATATGCTTGGTTATTCTTGGATACATTGTGTTAGATATTAAGTTGGAGGACTGGTTGTTATGTATTGTTCCTCTCCAGATTTCTGGAGTTTTACAAGTGTGGATCTGCTAGGAAAAAATTTTAAAACCCTTCCCTCTTCTTGCCTGTGTGACTTAGGATGACAAATGTGGTTACCTTGGGTCATAGGGGACAATTATCCATTACTCTCTTTCTATTGCTCATCCTAGTTTACTCTTTTTTATATACCCAAACATATATAATGATTCCCACTTTAAATACCTGAGCCCTCTCAGCTCTTCTCTTGGAGTTCTGCCTAGTTAAGTAGGGAGGTGAAACTGTACCAAGGATACTGGGAAGTGCAGAAGTTGCAGTGGCACTGTCCTCCCTAGAAAGCATCTCCTGTCCATTGTGGAGGTGGGTTACTTCCCTATGATTGATGTGGTCTACTAGACTTTAAGGCAGGGAAATATGCTGTAAGTGTATTGATAGGAATCGTCCACAATATTTCTCCTGGAACCTCACCCTGCACTACAGCATTCTGCACCCAAATTCTAAAAATAATTTTTTTTGTGATGTCTGAAATACACACGACTAAGATTTCTAGCCTCTATGCTATCAAAACAGCACATCTCTTTGCATATATTTTAAAGGAATGGTAGATAAAGTTGAAAGTACAGAATACATGCTTAGAAAAACTTTTAAGGAAGATACTACACAAAGTCTGAAGTCTGAGTGATTGCAAGACATACATTTCTCTGTACTAAGATACAGATTTCTCTGTAGTAGTCAAAAATTATCCTGTTTAGTGCAGGATATTGAATAGTGGAAACAGTAGAGAAATTGGCATTTGACCTAGAACCAGAAGAAAAAGTGAAAATTAAGATAGAATCAGTACTGATCTCACTACCAAACTATACCTAACTGGAGGTTTAATAGATTGACCACTGAAAGATTAGATTTACTACCAGAACAATATAGCAAGCTACAATCAGTTTATTGTAATAGTCTTGCTTAGGGTAATTGTCTAATAAACGTTAGTTTATTTTACAATCATAATAGTTTCTTTCTTGGTTATTACAAAATCTCAGTTTAAAAGAACTCATGAGACATTTTAACCTGAACCTGGTATATCCAATTCAGGCATCATGTGGGACTACCATGGCCTTTGATGGAAGTCCAGGCTCCTCTTACAGAATGCTGCCTAAATAAGATCTGTTTCTGTTTTCACTGGGTACCAGTTGATATTAATCATCTTTTTTATTTTCTGTATTTCCTCATGTTTTGACATCTTGGGACCTTGCTGACCCTGGAAGACCACTCTTCCCAGAGTTAACTAATTCCTAAAGACACCAAACAACTCTTTCATAGGCAAAAGAAGCAATCTTCAGTCCATATTCTAGCCACCTGTTTTATCTGACTCTCACTTATAGCCCTTATCCTGGGGCTGTAATTGCCCCAGGGCCAGGTACCAGATAACTAGAGACAGGCTCTATGCCCCAGAGCCCACTGAAAGCCAGTGCTGAGCCTGCTCACCCTGCCTTGCCCCCTATATTCTATTTCTAGGGAATCTGTGAGTATAAACTTCTTCCTTTGTGACAGTCTTTTCCTATGTCTGTTTCTTATCCCACTTGATTAAAATAAATACCCAGGTACCCTTATGATGAGACTGGTGTTATATTCAATGTGGTACCTTAACTGGTAGCTCTTATCATCCTGGAAAGGATCACGTAAAGAACTTTCCAAGTGGATCCAGCCTTTCATTTAGTGAGGGCCTTGTTTTAAATATTCCAATTGAAAATTCAGTCTAGTAAAATACTTGTTTCTAAACTGGTACAAATGTATGGGGCTTTGGTAAAGTAGATTTTCTCCATACTAAAGAAATGATGGACTATATAGTGTCATGTAAAAATGGCTGCAATATTGTCATATTAAGTAATAGACATGAGACTCCTGCTTCAAAGAAAATGAAGTAAATGTATTTTCCCCAATAAATACAAGTAAAACCCCAAATATTAAGAGACAAGACAAATATAAGATGATTCTGGAAGGTGGAGAGAAGTAAGCAGCTTGACAAGAGACCATGAGACTGAGGAATGGCATGGTGGTAGTTACCCATATTTTTCTTCTTGCCTCATATATTCCAGACGTGGAAGTTAAAAGCTGAAAACTAGGAACTGCCAATGGCTACAGACAA
This sequence comes from Arctocebus calabarensis, assembly GCA_963573935.1. Taxonomy (NCBI): domain Eukaryota; kingdom Metazoa; phylum Chordata; class Mammalia; order Primates; family Lorisidae; genus Arctocebus; species Arctocebus calabarensis. Next base: position 41,528 of record CAUYON010198271.1, read on the forward strand.
AAAGAAAACAATTTTCTCTAAGAAAATAGGCTATCTATAACCAAAGGACTAGTGAAGGATTAGCCTAGCAAGACAAAAAATGTTTCCAAATGATAATCACTCTACTCCAGCCAAACCCCACAAAATGTTATGATCTACCTTCACCAGCAAAGGCTAAGTGGGGATCCTGGATTTCCACTCTTCCAAGGGTGTAACAAGGACCCCTAACACCACTTTCCTTGGTGGTACCAGAAAAGCAAAGTAGAGAGCCAACTCTTACCCCACCAGCAGGAGGCAAGCATACCCCCATGGTGTTAGTGGAGACCAAGTGGAGACCCTGGACTGTCATCATCATGTGCCGGGAATGAGGGGATTCTTCTCCCCCCTACTGGAGCTCTAGCAGTAGAAGTCTATTGGGCCAAAACTTCCATTTTGCCCAGTAGTAATAGAACTATTGCCATAATGGTGTTAGGGGAGGCACCTGGGGGAACTGGAACCCCCACCTCTGCCCTGAAGCAATAAGGAATCCCCCTGTTGGGTGTCAGTGGCAGCTGACACTTTGCCTTCTGCTACCCCTGGCAAGTGGATGCCCTCACTTTCCCTGTCAGAGCACTATTAAAAAGAAAAAAAAAATTAAGCCAGCTAAAACAGAAAGTTTAAATAAGATCTACAGTTTCATAACATTAATATAAAAAATGTCCATGTTTCAATTAAAACTTACTCATATCAAGAACAAAGATCTCAAACTGAATGAAAAAAGATAATCAGTACATACTTGCAGTTGAGATGACTGAACATTCTGACAATTTTTAAAATTAGAATCAAATGAAAATGAAACTATAACACATCAGATTTGTGGGACACAGTAATAAGAGGGACATTCTCTGCAGTTTTTCCTAAACATGATTTAGGAAAGAGAGAAAATGTCAATAATATAAGCTCTTGCTTCAAGAACCTAGAAAATTAAGAACAAAATAACCTCAGAGCAAACAGAAAAAATATATAAAGATAAAAGCAGAAATCAATGAAATTAAAAACAAAAGTAATAGAGAAAAATCAATGGAACAAATTTCTGATTTTTGAAAATATCAATAAAATTTATAAACGTCTACAGGATGGACAAACAAAAAAGGAGAAATGATACAAATTGCCAACATCAGAAGTGAAGCAGGAGACATCACCACAGACTCTACCAACATCAAAAGATAATAAAAGAATACTATGAGCAGTTCTAGATACATAAATTTAATAATTTCTAGAAAAACGCAAATTATCACAAAACTCACTGCTTATTAAATAAGTAACAATTTTTAACTTAATTTATTTTGTGGAGACAGGGTGTCACTTTGTTGCCCACACTAGAGTGCAGTGGCATCACAATAGCTCACAGCAACTTCAAGCTCCTGGGCTCACAGAATCCTCCTTCCTCAGTTTCTTGAGTGACTGGAATTACAGGTGTATGCTACCACACCTGGCTAATTTTGTTTTGTTTTTTTTTAGAGGCAGGTTCTTGTGATGTTGCCCAGTCTGGTTTCAAACTTCTGGCCTCCTGCAATCCTTTAGTTTCATCCTCCCCAAATGCTGGGATTACAGGTGTGAGCCAATGGACCCAGCCTTAAGTAAATAATACAAATAAGCCTATAATTATTAATAAAACTGAATTTATAATTTAAAATCCTGAAAAAGAAAGTTTCAAGTTCAGATGGTTTCACTAGAAAGCTCTATCAATTATTTAAAGAATTAACACTAGTTCTATATAATATCTTCAAAAAGAGAATGGAAGAGAAAAGAACACTTCTGAATTCATTTTATTATACCAAACTAGTCAAAGACAGTACAAACAACAAAAAACTAGTATAAACCAAAATCTCTGATGATGCATATCAATAACAACCTTAATAAAATACTAGTAAATAGAATTCAACACTATATAAAAAAAATGACCCACCATGACCCAGTGGGAGGTTATCCATGGACACAAATGTGGTTCAGAATTCAAAAATCAATATTCAAAATCAGTCATAAATCATATTAAGGTAAAATATGGTGAAAGAAAGAAAGGTCAAAGAAAATTACAAGAAAGATTTAATACCAGTTATTCATAAAGACTCTCAGAAAAGAAACTGGTGTTGATACTTTGGCAACAACCTAATCCCCAGAGAATTGTACTGGGTGAAAAAAAGCCAATACCAAAGGTTACACACTTCTAATTTCATTATGTAGTGTTATCGAAATAACAAAGTTACAAAAATGGAAAACAGGCTGGGTGTGGTGGCTCACTCCTGTAATCCTAGCACTCTGGGAGGCTAAGGAAAATGGATTACCAGAGCTCAGGAGTTCTAGTCCAGCCTGAGCAAGAGAGAAGAACCAGCTGAGCATGATGGCCTGGCTACTTGGGAAGATGATCGCTCCAGCCCAGGAGATTGAGGTTGCCATGAGCTATGACACCACAGCACTCTAGCCTGGGGTAAAAGAGTGAGACATTGTCTTAAAAAGTAATTAAAAAATAAAAATGGAAAACAGATTAGTAGTTTCCAGTGTCTAAGGAAGGGCTAAGGTGAAGAGCAAAACAGGTGGGTAGAAAAGGGCAACACGAGGAGTCCGCATACTTATGGCTTCGTTCTGTACCTTGATTGTATCAAAATCAGTATTTATTGCACTCATAATAAAGATACTATCACTGGGGGAAACTGGGTAGGCAAAGAGTGTATTGCATCTCTGTATTATATCTTACAACTGCATGTGAATCTACAGACATGTCAAAACAAAGGTTTAATTTTACATTGGATTTTAGAAACAATATCTGAGCATTTACCAAGAAATTATAAGAGTGACAAAATGGGAACATTATTTGGCAGAAGTGGAGAAGTAACAATAGAAGATGGAGAAGAAAGTGAACCTTTCAAAAATAAACCCCCCATGGGCAGAATTGACACTTGTGCCAGTGTCCATGTAAAGTACAGTCAGATACTTGCTCAGGTGAAATATATTGACTCAGCTCCTCTGGCTGTGACCTAACGAAAAATTTTTTTCTGAGAAAAGAAGAGTAGAAAGTGAATCTTAAATTGATAAGCATCTTTCTCCAAGGTATAGTTTGGTTATCTGAATATGAGATTTGTAGAATAAGACCCCTCTGAACCTGCTAGGATTCAACTTGAGGGCAATGTCATATGATTTTCTTAGAGGTTTTTATCCTAGAGTTCTAAATATGTGAACAGAAAATTGCTGGTAGTGGAGAATCCTGCCTCTCTCACCTCTATTTTGGGTGGTGCTGAACAATTGCCACAAAGCGAGACTTTCTGCACTTACTCATATTCAAGGCCAACTGATGATTTTTCTCCAGCCACTGCTGCCACCTCTGTGTATTTCGTGTTCTTTAATGCCCATTCCACCATTAAATTGCTACAGTCCTAATATGATACTAATGGCTAATCCTTGCTGAGAACTACTATGTGCCAGACACATGCTAGGCACTATTTAAACATTTACATATGAACTTTTAATATTTATTAAATTCATAATAAGTACCATTTGATAATTATCGAATTTTAATAAACATTTATTAAATTTCTAAGAACCCCATATAGGTTATATTTTATTTTATTGATAGAAAGGTGAATTAATTTACCCTAGGTGACACCTGTGCCACTCAGTAATGAAGCCAGGACACAAAACCACCCTCACGCTTCTAACCACTGTGCTTTCCTGCTTTTCATGAAACTGTACTACACAGGGACGTATAGAAGAATCCTCTAAGAACTGTGTGGTGCAAGTACAAGCTGTGACAGACTCTAGTTTTGACTTGCATTTTGGCACAAGCCAGGTGACTGAATTTTGGCTAATGATATATGGACAAAAGTGATACACATCACTTACAGGGCTAAACCACAAAACCTTCCCACTGTGATCTTCCGTTTTGCTTCCCTGCCTTGGGATTAATGGAAAGAATTTCAAGGACCTACAGGAGGGTGGAGCTGCAGGAGGGTGATGCTCCAGGAGGGTGGAGCTGCAGGAGGGTGGAGCTGCAGGAGAGTGGAGCTGCAGGAGGGTGGTGCTCCAGGAGGGTGGAGCTGCAGGAGGGTGGAGCTGCAGGAGGGTGGTGCTCCAGGAGGGTGGAGCTGCAGGAGGGTAGAGCTGCAGGAGGGTGGAGCTGCAGGAGGGTGGAGCTCCAGGAGGGTGGTGCTCCAGGAGGGTGGAGCTGTAGGAGGGCGGTACTCCAGGAGGGTGGAGCTGCAGGAGGGTGGAGCTCCAGGAGGGTGGTGCTCCAGGAGGGTGGAGCTGTAAGAGGGCAGTACTCCAGGAGGGTGGAGCTGCAGGAGGGTGGTGCTCCAGGAGGGTGGAACCACAGGGTAGAAAGAGTCTGATTTCCTGCCCTGCTGCTACTGCTAAGAGAAAAGCTACCTAACCAGGAACGTCCATGTTAGGCTATTGCTTGAACAAGAAATAAACTTTTATTGTTTTAAGCTATTTAAATTTGGCAGTGTTGGGCGGGACTACGTGGCCAGCCACTTCGGAGGCTGAGGTAGGAGGTTTGAGGTAGTCTGAGGTTACAGTAAGCCGTGATGGTACCACTGCTCTCCAGCCTGGGTGTCAGACCCAAAAGCAAAACCCTGTCTTAAGTAAATACATACATACATAAAGTCAGCATTGTTTATGTTTAGCCAACCTGAAGCAAGCACAAACATTAGCAATAGAATTACTATCTGAGTTCTCTTCTGTCTTTAGCCCTTTTTCTTTTTTCCTATCAAACCAAAACCTTAACTCTCCAACATTTTCTTTCCAGTCCCCTTGTCTTCATTCTCTTCACTCACCCATCTGCTCAGCAATTTCATGCTTTGGCAATATGTTCCATGTCAGCAAATCCCAAGTTTCTCTCTTCCCCTATTACTCTGTCTTATTTATTTTTATTTTGGGGAAAAAATAAATTTTATTGTGTCTATTTGAGGTTTATAACAGGATGTTAGGAGGTACACATGGATAAGACATGGTTGCTGTAGTGAAGCAGGTTAACGTATCTGTCATCTCACATAGCTACTTCTTTTTATGAAAAGAATAGCTAAAATCTGCTTATTTAACAAAAATCCCTAAAACGATGCAGTTTTTTTAACTTGGTCATTTTGTTGTATATTAGATCTCTCATTTCTCTATCTCTTTTGCAGACAGAATATTTCCCTGCATGTTTTGGTCACCTCTATCAGATGCCATCTTCCTCACCTTTCAGACTGGCCATGGCCAAAACCTACCTGTCTTCATTAATCTAGATCCTGATGTTCTTGTTTCTGTGAGCCCAGACTGGGAACATACTCTCGAATTTATCTTTGATTGTTTTCTGCCCTCCTTCTCTCACCTCATAATTCAATCAATTATTCCAATATTCTTGCTGTACAGCTCTGTTCCTTTCTGTCCCCTCTTTTCTGAGTCTACTGTCATTTTCTGCATCGTGTATCCTCTTCTGAACATTGTAACATCCTCTTTACTGGAATTTAAGTTCATATCTGCTTCTCTTCAGTTTCTTCTTTCCCCTCATCATCAAAGCTCTGATTAAGTCACCCTACAGTCACTAATAGCTATTAACTGTTGTAATAATTTCAAATGTTACAATTTGACATTCAAAGTCATCAAAACAATAATAAAAATAATTTTTAGCTTTATCTTATTCTTCTATATCCCAAATGTATATGTTAAGCTCCAGCTAAGAAGTACAACTTTAAGTCTGAACATCCTAAGGCCATTTTTGACTATATGTCAGATGTTCCTCTTTCTACCTGCACTTCTTGGTTTATCAAAATATATGTATCTCAAATGCCTTTTCTTTCATGAAACCCTTTTACAACATGTTTTCTATTATTAAAAATATTAAATGTATACCAAAATGAATGAAATAGCATAATGAACCCCCTGGTACTCATTATATAGCTTCAGTAATCATGCCTACTCTTGATTCATCTGTACTCCTACCCACTACTTTCTCTTGCATCAAGCTCCAAGCTGAATACACTTCCTTCTTTTTGCATCTTTCTTGCAGCACTAAAATGGCTATGAGCATTTTATAGCCATTTGCTTTTTAAAAATTCTCTGCTAGATGTAAAGTCTGTTGAAGGGAAGGGGTCTGTGTGACTGCCTACAGCACCAATTCAACTCTGAATGTAATTGTCAAAAACAACACATTTTTGGAATTTGAATCAAAATACCTAATGCTATTTTGAAAGAAGTTATTTTCCCTAGAGTTAATAATCATATAGTTTGACAAAATTGTCTCCATTCAAAGCCAACATGAGCACCAATTCTATTTTTAAATTTTCTGAGAAGAAGATCTATGTGCTTCTTTAGTAATCCAACACCCTGTTTGGATTATCTCAATAATCACTCAATTCTATGCTGAGCCTTAGCTCAGGGTGACATTGGATAAATCATGTGGAATTAGCATAGTGAATATATTCTCTTTGCCTGTTTCCTTATTAACAAAATGCATATTCCCATTCTAGCTCACAGGAGAATTACGAGATTAAATAGGGTAGTCACATACTGATTATACAGGTTATGAACCACTTGGAATTTCTTTTTTGCCCTTTTTAGATCTGTTGTCCAATTTTTGTTATTCCCTAGCTCTCCTCTCAAAAGATGATACAAAAGGAGAAAGAGGACATAAAGTTTAAATTAGTTAGCAGTGGGGGTCACCAAAAAATTTGGCAGTGTGGAAAATTTCGGCAATTAACTAAAACGAAGATTGTCTGTCTTTCATTAACACGAATGATGAAGAATCATCTGTGAAGCATTTTGAATTCCTTATAGAAAGTCTTTTATTTGTGGTTGTTGGTTTTTTGTGTGTGTTTTAATATAAACATCTTTAATTTCTTCAAACCTTATATTTCAATGGTTCAAGAATTTTATTATCCCTTTGAATTTACAGAACTGAAAATATAAACTTCACAAAACCATTTACTATGTTTCCACAATAATGTCTAGTGTTGAGAATGAAATTGTGTTTAGTTTCATTCCACAATAATGTCTAGTGTTGAGTTGTGTTTAGTTTCTATTATGCTTTGTATATGCATACTTTGGGGTGAAATACTAAATCCAAAATTAAACCAAAAATGGGATTATGGAAAACTCTATGCAAAAGGCTCTATCTGATATATGGTCAACTAATCCTCCACAAAGCCTCCAAGAATATGCAATGAGGGGGAAAGGATAGTCTCTTCAGTATTAGGAAAACCAGTTATCCACATGCAAAAAATGAAACTGGGTCTTTATCTTACATCATACACATAAATCAATTCAAAGTGAATTAAATACTTAAACATAAGACCTGAAACTGTAAAACTCATAGAAGAAAACATAGGAGAAAACCTTCATGACATTAGACTTAGCAATGATTTCTTGCATGTGACACCAAAAGCACAGGCAACAAAAGCAAATATAAACAAGTGGGATTACATCAAACTAAAAAGTTTCTGCAGAGCAAAGAAGACAATCAACAAAATGAGAACCAGCCTATGGAGTGAAAGAAAATGTTTGCAAACCATATATCCACAAAAGGGGTTAATATTCAAAATATCTAAGGAATTCAACAATTCAACAGAAAAAAAAAAGAACCCGAGTTAAAAATGGGCAAAGGACTTGAATATAGAACTTCTTTTCTCAAAGAAGACATTAAAATGGTCCACAGGTGTTCAACATAATGACTCATCAGGGAAATGCAAATCAAAACCAAGAGATGAATTATCAATAGGAAGCTGAGGCTGGAGGATTGCTTGAGCCTAAATGTTCAAATCCAGCCTGGGCAACATACTGAAAGATTATCTCTTAAGAGAGAGGGAGTCTGGAGCGCAGTTTTCTTAGGCCTGAAGTCCTAGCACCTTGGAAGGCTGTGAGGGCTGGATTTCTTGATATGAGGAGTTTGACAGCAGCCTGAGCAAGAGCAAGAACTTTGTTTCTACAAAAAAAAAAAAATTATCCATGTGTGGTGGCATGTGCCTATAGTCCCATTTACTCAGAAGGCTGAGGGAGGAGGATCACTTGAGTCCAGGAGTTTGAAGTTGCTGTGAGCCATGATCAGGCTATTGCACTCAAACCTGGGCAACAGAGACACTGTCTCAAAAAAAAAAAAATTATACACACACACACAGACACGTAGAGAGAAAAATCACTTCAAACCTATTAGAAAGGCTACTATCAAAACGTCAAAAGTGTTAGTGAGATTGTGAAGTAAAGAAAACCCTTCTAACACTGTTGATGGGAGTATGAATGAGTATAGACATTATGGGAAAACAGTATGGTGGCTCCTCAAAAAATTAAAAATAGAACTACAATGTGATGCAGCCATCCCTCTTCTGGGTATATGCATCTAAGGAAAATAAAATGATTATCAAAAGACAGAGCTGCATTCCCATGTTCATTTGCAGCATGATTTACAACAGTATAGATGTGGAATCAATCTAAGTGTTCATTGACTGGTAAATGAATAAAGTAAATGTGTACATATTGGAATATTATTCAGCCTTCAAAAAGATGGAACTCCTGAGATTCACAACCACATGATGAACCTGGAGACATTAAGCTAACAGAAATAGGCCAGGTATAAAAAGACAAATACTGCATGATCTCACATGTGGAATCTAGAAAAGGCAAACTCATAGAAAGAGAACAGAAGGGTGGTTACTAGTGGTCAGTGGAGAAAGGAAATGGGAAGATGTCGATCAAAGGGTATGAACTTTCAGTTGTAAAACACTTTTTGGAGACCTGATATATACTATGGCACATAGCATATCTTGAAATTTGCTAAGAGAATAGATCTTAATTATTTACACTGCACACAAAAAATGTAAGTATGTGAGGTGATGGATCTGGTAATTAGCTTAGTTATGGTAATCATTTTGTAATGTATACATAAATCAAAATATCATGTTATACATCTTAAATATGTAGCACTTTTATTAGTCAAGCATACCTCAATAATGCTGAAAAAATACATTCATTAAACATAAAACAAAGATTATGTAAACAGATTATTATGCAAGGCTGGTATGAGGCTGGTATTATGTAAACAGATTATTATGCAAGGCTGCTACATAGAAGTCTATGTAATTTTTAATTTTATGTTATTTTATTTTATTTTTTTAAGGCAGAGTTTTACTTTGTTGCTTTCGGTAGAGTGCCATGGCATCACAGTTCACAGCAACCTCAAACTCTTGGGCTTGAGTGATACTCCTGCCTCAGCCTCTAAAGTAGGGGTCCTCAAACTACTGCCTGCCAGCCACATGCGGCCCACCAAGGACATTTATCCGGCCCACTGGGTGATTTTACCTCACTGCCTGTCCTGTTTAGCAGCGAGCTCATCCTGGACTCGCAAAATCTGTTAGTGGAAAACCATTGGTTGCATTCCCAAACAAAACATGTGTGGATTCACTGGAAAATTTGCAAAAGGAATTCCAATTTAGATTTAAAGAGCTTCATCTCCATGAACAGGACATACAGCTTTTCATAACCCATTTTCTATTGACATTCAAAATGTGGAGGTCAGTCCCTGAAGTCACCACCCTGGCCGCCCCTCTGCCAGCTGCTCTAGCGCCACCTCGGGCCAGCATCTCTGGCAGGTGGGAGCCAGGTGCTGACAGGTGCAGTGGGGGTGGCCAAGTGGTCCTATGGCTCCGGCTACAGCTCCGGATCCGGCTCTGCCCAGGCGGTGGCTTTCTGGCTTCTCCATGTGGCTGGCCTGTGGCACCTGAGTGCTCTAAAAACGTTTCCACTGTTGCTCAGAGGACACACGCAGTGGGATTCAGAATTCCTGGAGAATTACCTTTGTGAGAAGCTAGAAGTATTTCTTTAAATTCCTTCTCTTAGTTTTTCAAAGCAACATGAAGAAACCTTGAACATCTTCATTAGTAATGAAGAGTTTGACTGCTACTTGCTTGATGAAGGTTTTGCTGCCAAAGACATTCTGGACCAAAAAAATCAATGAAGTTTCCTCTTCTGATCACAAGGATGACTTCTATGTAGCAGATCTTGGAGATGTTCTGAAGAAACACTGAAGATGGCTAAAAGCTCTCCCTCATGTCATTCCCTTTTATGCAGTCAAATGTAATGACAGTAGAGCCATTGTGAAGACCCTCACTGCCATTGGGACTGGATTTGACTGTGCTAGCAAGACTGAAATACAATTGGTGCAAAGTCTCAGGGTGCTTCCAGAGAGGATTATCTATGCAAATCCTTGTAAACAAGTGTCTCAAATTAAGTACGCTGCCAATAATGGGGTCCAGATGATGACTTCTGACAGTGAAGTCGAGTTGATGAAAGTTGACAGAGCACATCCAAAGGTCAAGTTGGTTTTGCGGATTGCCACTGATGATTCCAAAGCAGTCTTTCAACTCAGTGTTAAATTTGGTGCCACACTCAAAACCAGCAGACTTCTTTTGGAATGAGCAAAAGAGCTAAATATTAATGTCACTGGTGTCATCTTCCACATAGGAAGTGGCTGTACTGATCCTGAGACCTTTGTGCAGGCAATCTCTGATGCCCGCCGTGTCTTTGACATGGGAGCTGAGGTTGGTTTCAGCATGTACCTGCTTGATATTGGTGGTGGCTTTCCTGAATCTGAGGATGTGAAGCTTAAATGTGAAGAGATCACTGGTGTAATCAATCCAGCATTGGACAAGTCCTTTCTATCAGACTCTGGAGAATCATAGCTGAGCCAGGCAGATATTATGTTGCATCAGCCTTCACACTTGCAGTTAATATCATTGCCAAAAAAATTGTATTAAAGGAACAGATAGGCTCTGATGATGAAGATGAGTCCAGTGAACAAACCTATTTATCAATGATGGAGTATATGGATCGTTTAATTGCATCCTTTATGATCACGCTCGTGTAAAGCCTCTTCTGCAAAAGAGACCTAAACCAGATGAGAAGTATTATTCATCCAGCATTTGGGTACCAACATGCAATGGCCTTGACTGGATAGTTGAGTACTGTTACCTGCCAGAAATGCATGTGGTTGACTGGACACTCTTTGAAAATACAGGTGCTTACACTGTAGCTGCTGCTTCTACTTTCAATGGATTCCAAAGGCTGACTATCTATTATGTGATGTCAGGACCGAAATGGCAACTCATGCTGCAAATCCAGAACCCTGACTACCTCAACTACCTACCCAAAGTAGAAGAGTAGGATATTGGCACTCTGCCTGTGTCTTGTGCTTGGGAAAGTGGAATGAAACGTCACCCAGCAACTTGTGCTTCAGCTAGTATTAATGTGTAGATAACATTCTGTACCTGTTAACTGCGAGATTAGCTTGAATTAAGGGATTTGGGGGGACCATTTAACTTAATTATTGCTAGTTTTGAAATGTCTTTGTAAGAATAGGGTTGGCACAGATGCAGCAATATGTAAGATTAGGAGATGGGGTCACACTTATCTGTGTTCCTATGGAAACTATCTGAATATTTGTTTTATATGTATTTTTATTCACTTTTCAGGCACCCCTCCACTGCTCAGCAAGCATTTGTAGCTTGTACAGTGGCAGAATGGTCCAAAAGCTTAGTGTTGTGACCTGTTTTAAGAATAAAGTATCTTGAAATTAAAAAAAAAAAAAAAAGAAAGAAAGAAAATGTGGATACAATTTACCAAATGGAACTAGCTGAACTGTAGAACTGTGACTCTCTGAAGATGCATTCAAGTCAAGCAACCTTCTTAATTTCTATGCATCTCTCCCCTCTGAGACATATCCTAATCTCAGGAACCATGCACTCAAAATGGCAACCATCTTTGGCAGCACTTATGTCTATGAACATAAGTGGTCTCAGACTTTTTCCAGAATGAAACATCTGAAATCTCCAACCAAATCTAGACTAACTGGTGCACACTTGTATCACTTGTTATGACTAGCAGTGACAAATATGGAACCGGACATTGACCATCTCATTAGCCAAAAGCGGGCCCATAGTTCCCATTGAAATCCTGTTAAGTTTGTTGATTTAACTTTATTTGTTAATTTTAAATATTGTATTTGTTCCCATTTTGTTTTTTTACTTCAAAATAAGATATGTGTGGTGTGCATAGGAATTTGTTCATAGTTTGTTTTTTTTTTTAAATCATAATCTGGCCTGCCAATCGTCTGAGGGACAGTGAATTGGCCCCCTGTTTTAAAAGTTTGAGGACCCCTGGTATAGACGTATGAAGACTTGCTCCTTCCCAGATATGCCTGTGGAGATGGGCTTCCAGCCTCGTGGCTTGCTTTTCTCAGGGAAAGTTAACAAAGAGCTATTGGTCATTATGTTTTTCTCTGCACAATCTCTGCATTGTGTCTTGGTATGTAATTGGGGATCTATGTTAATCCATTCAGGCCAATCAGGTCCAAGGCTGCTGGTCTTACTAATTTACTATCCTTACCATCCTACAGGAACAGTGAGGAGAGTTCTTTCTATCCCCTAGATCTACTAATTGGCAAACAGCAGCATTCTTAAGCTGTCCGCTCCATCTCTCCCTTCTTCACCATGGTCTCAATTGGTCCATCTCTCCTTTCCACTGGAAGTTTTGAATCCCCATTCAAAATCACTAGTTTCTTTTAAAAACAAAAATGAAAAACTACTTGTGGCTTCCACATTACTCCCATTAACAGTCAAACTCTAAAATAATAGTCTACTCATCTGCCTGACACTCTTCAACTATCTCTACTAGGCCCCATCACCAAACACTCTATAAAACCATATTCTTGCCAAGGTCACTAATGACCTCTCCGGACTATATTCAATGGACAATTTGCATCCTTCATTTTTTTATTGTTGTAGAAAAAATATATATATAACATAGAATTTACTACCTTAGCCATTTTCAAGTGCACAGTTTAAAATTGTGAAGTATATTCATATATTGTAAGAGAGATCTGCAGAAGTTTTTCATTTTGCAAATTTGAAACTCCATAACCATTAAACAACTATTCCTACTCCCCTCCCCCTAGACCCCAGTAACCACCATTCTACTTTCTGTTTGTATGAAATGGACAGCTTTAGATACTTCACAAAAGTGGAACTATAGAGTATTTGCTTCTTTGCATTCCTCGTTTTATGTAGTATCTGACCCAACTGATCACCCCTCTTCTCCTGCCCTCTGTGCCTCATCCCTGCAAACCTGCCTGTTTTTAGCACTCTTTTATTGGCTACTCCCTTCCTAGAGTCTTTTGTTCTAGTCATTATTTCTCTGTACTCTGTCATCATTTGTAAAGTAACATTATTCTCTCTTTGTATCAACCTACACACTAATGCTCCAGATTTACAACTCTAGCACAGATCTCTCCTATGAGATATTTTGAATTGCTTTATTTTTACAGTTGCTTCACAGTATAAGTGAATTAATCTTCTTCAAAATGAACTCTCAAGACCTTTCCCAAAACCATATTCTTCTAATTGATGCAATTAACTATTACTAGAAACTTGGTAAGAAACCTTTTACCTATAAAACCTCATTACCTCAAATCTTCCATCACCAAGTACCAATAATTCTACCTCCAAAGTATATTTTTAGTCCATCCTTCTGTCCCATTCTTTTCCTACCACTCTTGCTCATATAGACTATGATAAACACTAATTATGCTACTCGTAAGAACTGTCTTAACTGTTCTTTCTTGCTTCCTCTCTTGCTAATACTGCCCCATTCAGCCCCAGGGTTATTTGGCATGGTAGTATATTCAGAGTAACTAAAGAAAAACAAAATAAAACACATTTTAATGTATCATTCTTTTGGTTGAAGCCTTGCAGTGAATTCCTCCTGCAGTTAGGATAATATGCAAAATCCTTTCATGCTCTACAAATCTTTGACTGACCTATTAAAATCTTCCTCTCAAATATCTTTCCACATCAATTTTCCATTTTCTCTTTATTCACTAAATCCCAGTCACATTAGACTACTTGTTCAAGTAGTTCTTTCATAATTAAGGCTCTTGGTCACTACCAGGAATATTATTAATGCCATACTAGTTTATTAGTTAACATATATAAATTATTAATAAGAAAATGTTTTTTCATCATTTATTATGTATGAGTCATCACCACATTTAATCCTTCCAGTAATCTCACCCTATAGGTACTAAAATTATCCTTGGTAATTTGGTAAAGTCTTTACTTTGGGGGCTGGTGGAGCTACTATACTGGCACACATGGTAAGAATAACTTCACTGGAAAGAGTAACTTCAGTGGAAATAACTTTCAGAAGAAAAGTAGGATGTGGAATGTTAAAGCTCACTACCACTAATAAAATTTCAAAATGTTAATTTGGGTTATTCAGATTTTGAGAGTATTATGGGCAAACTATATAAGAAATGATTCATAAAGATAACTGTTTATAAATCTTAAAAGGAATGCAGAAACTTTGTTTTGAAGTAGAAAAACATATGGTCTCCAACTAAACATTTAAATGGCTATTCTTTTTTTTTTATATAAAGGTTTTTATTTTATTTTATTTTATTTTTTGCAGTTTTTGGCCGGGGCTGGGTTTGAACCCACTACCTCCGGCATATGGGGCTGGCGCCTTACTCCTTTGAGCCACTGGCACCACCCCTAAATGTCTATTCTTCATGTAAATATGATAAAATGATCAAATAACAGTGTCTCGTTACATCCCCACATAGCAAGTTTTCGGTAAGGGGGAAAACCACAAACCCTGAAATACGTACTTTATAGCAGTAAAGTAGGAAAATGACAATGATTGTCCTTGACATTTTTACTCTTCCACAAACCAAATGTGCTTGCAATAACATTGCTGAACAAAAACGGGAACATATTATGGTCACGGCTAGATTCTGCCCTTCTGGGATTCACTAGCATAGTGAAGCTATTTATTTTAGCAAGGGAAACTGCTAGTCATCTGCAAAAATAAGTTTTCTACCATTAGCTTCCTGACAGTAAATATGTTGAGCATGTCCACTTATAACTAAGATCTCACCTCTAGAAAATTAAATCAACTAAATCTCAGCTACAAATCATAAGCTGAACTTATTGATTTCAATAGCCTTTGTTTCTGCAGAAGCCTAAAAAGAGTGCGTCTACTAATTCTACATTTATTGTAGCCTGCATCCTGAAGAGAATTTAAAAAGCAGCAACCAGGATTTTAAAATCCTAGCACTGCACGTGGCACAGCAGGGAGGGCTGAGTGTCAGAGGCTAAAAGAAGATTAGGAAATAATTTATCAAACGCGAACATGACATCCAAAATTAGGTTTAATTTTGTGAGAGCAAAAAAGGACCAACTCAAATAAAATATTTTTCTAGGAGTTTCCCATTTACTGAAGTAAGGAAAAGATAGAGAAACTATTGGTGAAGAAACTGAAACTTATTATTTATTACCATATACTGGATGTTGGTGCCCCTCAAGTCACATGTGGAAATCCTAACTCCTGATGTGATGGCACTAGGAGGTGACAGGTCATGAGGACCCTCAAGAGATCCCAGAGAGCTGCCTGTCCCTGCTACCGTGTGAGACACAGCTGGAAGGTGTCACCCACAAACCAGAAGTGCGTCCTCATGAGACACCAATCTACTCCATGCCCTGGCCTTGCACTTACCAGCCACCAGAACTATGAGAAGTAAGTATTTGTTTATGCCATCCAGCCTATGATATTTTTTTTTTTACAGCAGCCCAAACTAAGACACTTGTGTTGGGGGTGGGGGGGAGTTTGCTTTATTGATCTTTCCATTTTCTCACACCTTTCAAACTCTGCCGTAACTCTTACACATTTCTCGGCTGTTGCGTTTCCCTAACGAATTTTAGCATTATTAAATGTCCTGTCTTAATACTTTATAAACTTTTTGGTTACCTATTATATTTCTTGATCTCTATAGAAAACAATGTTCTATAGAGTTTAAATGTTCCACAGGGTCTGAACCAGGTTAAAAAATACATTCATCATCTCCTACTTTTTGTTTTTTTTTTTTTTAAACTGCTCTTCACATCTCCACATCTGGTCAATTTACCGTCCCTCACACCCCTACAAACTCTCTATCATCCTACACTTTCTTTGCAGTCCCTTCCAACAGAGGTTACCTTTTCTCTTATACTATCCTGCATATAAACCTAGATATGAAGCAAGCATCCTTCTCATCACTGTTTCAAATACCATCAGTCATTTGTGATCCTCCCAAAGCCCACATCCTTTGAAGTTCATGTCACTGGACTATACACCAAATCAGTGTGTACCCTTTCACTGTCCCGTCTCCACCCCCGTTTGCTTCAGCTCCTAACTCACTGCCTTCCTCTTTCCCCTGCTGCAACAATCTTTCTTGGTGATCTCAATGCTAGCATGTTGAATGACTGAATAAACAACCTAATTATTCCATTCTTTGACTTTTTCATTTCAATGATATATATTCCCCTAAGGCTAAGCCTAAGCCTTAGGCCTGAAATACTTTAGCTATATGCTCCAAAATTCATAACTTTTACTATTTCATCAACAAGTACGTCTGCAATCTGAATTTTAAGCACTTTTTCCTCTCCCCAATCCAGCGACTCTTACCAATTTCCCACCCTCTATTACCCTCTACCCCAATATTCATACACACCTATCAGCTCTCCTTCTAAAATATAAACCCACCTCTATGGCTTAAGCCATTACCATAGCTTGCAGGAGTATTACTACAGGAATATTCCTAACAGTCTCCTGTTTCCATTATTTCTCCCTTACAATTAATTTTCCACAGAATCAGTGATCTTATAAAAATACACATCAGATATTGCCCCCAGAATTTATACTCCTCTTTAATTGGGGGAAGAATCTAAATTAAGTAACACAACCTACAAGGCAATAAATATTTCAACCCCTATTTCTTCATTATCACTTTCTTCCTTATTTGCTATGCTTCATTCCTAACAGCTTTCTTTTAGTTCCTTAAACACACCAAGCAGATTCCTGTCTCAGGGCCTTTGCACATGCTGTTTCTTCTACCTGGAGATCGCATTTCCTTTGTATCTGTAAGACTGACTCCTTCAGGTTGGTGCATTTCGGTTTGAGTACCTTCTTTTTAAAAAGTTTATAAAGGTAAGTGTCTGATTACCTTGCTCTCCTTCTCCTTTCACTACATTCATCATATTGCTCCACATCATTTCTTTATAAAATGCACTGCAGGTGGCACTTGTGGCTCAGTGAGTAGGGCACCGGCCCTATATGCCAGAGGTGGTGGGTTCAAACCCAGCCCTGGCCAAAAACTGCAAAAAAAAAAAAAAAAAATAGCCGGGCACTGTGATGGGCACCTGCAGTCCCAGCTACTTGGAACTGAGGCAAGAGGACTGCTTGATCCCAAGAGTTTGAGCAAAAGCAAGACACCCTGTCTCTACTAAAAAAATAAATAAATAAATGCACTATAACCTAAAACTGTTATTTGTTTCTTCATTGCATGGCTGCTTCACTAGACTGTAAGTCTATGACAGCGCCTTGACTCTACTGTGAATCAGTACTTAGAACAGTGAGTGGCACATAGTAATTAAAGCATTTGTTGGATTATTTACTACGTATTATGTATGGTAAACATGGGCAGGGACCACTGCTGATCTCAAGTCTGAGACTAAGGGAAGAAGACACAGCTGTAGGTGAAGGAACCAGCCCACAGTAGGAGCTAGGATCAACTACTCACATAACGGCCTCTGACTCAAAGGCAGCTAAATTTTGCCAACAGTTTTTCAGCTGATTTTCCTGGGATTATCTATGTAATTGTCAGGGATTAATGCTGAACACAATAAATTGGGTGGGATTTATTAACATAGAACAGAATTTACTGTTGCTTGACTTACCATTTTAGGAGTCGTATGGCTAATTTACATCAGGTTTATTTTCTTCTCACATTCCTACTTTTAAAAAAATGTTCACTTTTGCCAACTTGATCCCCCAACCCCATGTATCCCAGAAGAGCAAAATGTTTAGAGCCAAATTGTGCATGACCATATTAAATTTCATTTTTCTTTTTTTGTGACTAGATTTTATTCATTTTCTTAACCTCTCAATATATTTTTAATATATATTTTATCATTATCTGGTTACAGAACATGTATGCTGTATCTCTCTGCTTTATGATACCAACAAATTGAGGCAGCAACAAGGTCCCATCTAAGTCACTGATCGATCTTTTAAAGTTTAACAATATCCTTTGGTTAAACTCCAACCCATTTTCAACCTAAAAACTCGATGTTCATCAACCTCATTTTATTATTAAATTCTAGGAGGTTTAAAGGGCCATTCTTTGATGACTTGTTAAAACGAACATCTCCCTCAATCTATCTAAAACCAATTCATCTGGATGTGATCTGTTTCTTGAGAACTTTTTCTGGGTCTCAGCAGTTCTTCTTTCCTCTTCTCAGTCCTCACTATTAAAACTTTATATAAATAACATCGTAAGAATGCTTGTAGGAATGCCCTCAGATGGTTTTCTCAGATTATCTCAAGTTCAAATTAGGTTATGGTTTTGAAAAAACTTTTTTTGAAAATCAGTACTATATTTACTTCTTCCCACTCTTTTATTTTTTTTCCCCTTCTCTGGGATTTAAAAAAAAAAAATGCAGATAGTGTTACTTAGCAAATTTCATCTGTAAGTTCTCTAGATGCTTTTTCATTGAGAAAAAGAGACAAGAGAGAACCATTTAAAATAACTTTATATCTGGGACTTCATTCCCCTCTGGGATATAAATAAATCAACCAAACTTTTTCAGTATTTATCTCTGGGCTGGGGTTATTTTTGCTTGCTTGTGTCTCTCAGTGAGCAGCAGCCTGAGCAAGAGTGAGACCCTAGCTCTGTCATGACTAGAGAAGGCTCACCAGGTGTCGTGGCACACACCTGCAGCCCCAGCTACCCTGGAGGCTGAGACAGGAAGGTCACCTGAGCCCTGAAGCGTGAAGTTGCAGTGAACTATGATGACACCAATGCACTCTACCTGGGGTGACAGAGTGAGATTCTGTCTCAATAAAAAAATTTAAAAAATCATACCAAATGTTTGCAGAACAGAAAAGTAGAAAACCTTGGTCTTTTGAAACGTTCATTGACACTGAAATATGTGAGAGAAAATTAAGACTTCTGTCATCTTGAAGATTGCTCATTATCATCACTAACTGTTTGTGACTTCTTTTGAAGTAAAAAATTTTACTAAACTGCAGGTGTTTTCTTAAATATTGAGTTTTAGTAAAGAGGATAATTTTTTTATTTTCTAGTTTAATTCAATAAAATAACTTTATTGGATAATTTACTTCTCTTTAAGGGTGAAATGTAAAAACTTTATATAAATAACATCGTAAGAAAATGCTTACCGGTCTGATAAAATCTTGCTTCTCAGGAATCTGGAGTATATTCTGTACTAGTAAAGTCAACTTTGTATATCACAGATACTAATTTTTTATTAAAGGATCTCTATTAGTGGTAATAGTACAGTTTAATTTGATTTAAAAAAATGCACGGGTGTTTCCAGAATGAAACATAGAACTAAACAATTTTTGTGTAAAAATACCCAGAGTAGTTAGGAACTACGTTCCTTACCTCACTCATTTTAAAGTACTATTCTCACAGGAACTGAAGTGTAGTAATTACTAATGGTCAATAGATGGCGACCTTTCATTATAATCACCAAACCAGTATTTGCATAAAGCAGATAAGCAACAAGTACAAACTGAAAGATCAATTACAAATTGATCTATTTGCCATACACAAAAACTATTTGATCATACAACTGTTTTTTGACCTGTGTTATTTTTTCTAGGCTGGCGGACATATTTTGTGATACTGTGTCCGCCAAGACATTCTATCTAGCTTTTTCCTGTTGTTTTTAAATCAGACTGTGTTGTAGAGAAGCCTTGGTGTTCTGAATTGTGGGGCAAGTCTAATTGCTAATCATTACCTCATGAAAGTATGTGTAAATATCAGACTTGGGAATGATTCCTGTTTTCTTTGCAGAGCTTACAAAGAAGAGTAGTTTTAGGTAATATTTTTAATTAATAAGGTAATGTAACAAGTGAGCAGTATGTTTGGGAAACACGGCCATAACAAAGACATGGGATGCACTCAGTAAACTCTGTTTCTTCATTAATCTATTTTATGTGAGTAAATAAGTGTCTATGAACTGAAATTTTTATGAAACTGACAGAAGTTTATGTTACAAAATATTTATGCAGTTTCTGCTCTCTAAAGTTTCATTTCTCACCCCCTCCCCCAGGGAGACGGAATCTTGCTCTGTGGCCAAGGCTGGAAGGCTGGAGAAGAGAATGCAGCGGCACCATCGTACCTCACTGTACTCTCAAACTCCTGGAGTCATGGATCATCCCTCCTCAGCCTCTCAAGGAGCTCAGACTACAGGCATATGACATCAAATCCAGATACTTTTATTTTTTAAACTTTTTTTATTTTTTATAGAGACAGGGTCTTGCTATGTTGTCCAGGTTGGTCTTAAACCCCTGGCCTCAAGCAATCCTCCTGCTTTGGCCTCCCAAAGTGCTGGGATCAAAGACATGAGCCAAGTGCTGGGTTTGCCTACTACATTGGCAATGAATGTACAAAGATGATGTTTCTCCTAAGTATCTTAAGTTCTATTCTAACTGTGCCAAAATCCCATCTGATGACCTTCAGCTACAAATTGCGTGGACATTATTTAGCACTATAGGATAGCCTATAAGAGGATATTTTTTCCCCATTAGTAACTGTTCATGCCAAATATGGTAGGGAATACTAAAACTCTTGCTTTCAAAGATTTTACTCTAGTTGAGTGTACAGGACAGGGAGACAAATACTTGTTATTCAAAGTAGAAAAGAAGCACTAAAGAGAGAAATAACAATGCATCCAAGTCAGTGATTCTACTTCAGAGTAACTTCTTCAAAAATGGGTATTATGGGTATTAGTATAGAAAGACAATTGGTATATATTATAGACTGAATTGTGTATCCCTCAAAAAACAATTCATATGTTGAAGTCCTAATCCTTAACGTGATTATCAATAAGGGAGATAGGTGCCTTAAAGAAGAAACTGAAGTTAAATGAGGTCATGGGGCAAACTCTAATCCTAAAGGACTAGTGTCCTTATAAGAAGAGGCAGAGACACCAGAGCTCACTTTCTTGCACTGCACAGAGAAAAGGCCAAGTGAAGACACAGTGAGAAGGTGGCCATCTCCAATCCTCACCAGAAACCAACTCTGCTGGCTAGAACTAGCCTACAGAACTATGAAGAAATAAATTTCTATTTTACTTTTATTATTTTTAAGACAGAATCTTGCTATCACCTTGGCTAGAGTATGGTGGTGTCGTCAACCTGAAAATCCAGGGCTCAAGTGATCCTCCTGCCTTGGCCTCCCGGGTAGCTAGGACTAACAGTATATGCCTCCACACCCAGCTATTTTTTTCTCTTTTGAGTAGAGATGGGGGGGGGGGGGTCTTGCTCTTGTTTAGCCTGGTCTCGAACTCCTATTCTTAAGTGATCCTCTGTCTGCAGCCTCCCAGAATACTAGATTACAGGTGTGAGCTACCATGCCTAACAAAAAAAATAAACTTCTGTTGTTCAAACCACCAAAGTCTCTGTATCTTGTGGCAACCTGAGCTGATGAGTACCAATCAGCTCAGGAGAAGCTAACTGGAGAAGTAGCTGGGCAGAAACGAATTGTTTAATCCTAATACTTACCTTCAAGATGAGTTATTCCACTGAATGTAGAGGTATTTACTTACACTGCTACAGGGGCATCTAGGAAGAAATGCTATGTCCATTAGAATATCTTTTCCTCCTAATTTATGTTATTATACTAAGACTCCATAACACAAATTAGAAAAGTATTCTTGAAAGAATGAGCATTTACACTCAACCCAGCCATTCTCAGGAGCACACCACTGGCATTTGGGGCTTGATGTTTCTTCATTTTGAAGTTATTCAGTACTTTACGAGGTATTTAGTATCTTCAGCCTTGAGTGGTATTCTTCTGACCTTGCAATAAGCGTATATATCCCAAACATTTCAAAAGACTAATAGCAGCTCCCCCCCAAGAGAAGCAGAGGTAAACTTTAAAAGATGTGCAGAAAACAGCAGAAGTGTTGAAATAAAATTTATTAAGTCACTGATTAAATGGCTAATTTAATTCCACACATGAAAAATTGTAACATACAAAGCCATAACATTTTTGTAAGTGCTGCTTTCCTATATTAAGTACTCTCTACATTTCCGCAGAGTAAATCCTAATGTTCCATTTTGAAGCTTCTCATCTCATTGCTTCACTTCTACAGTTTTGAATCTATCTGACATGGAAATGCCTTTGCCTGTTCATTACTCCTAGGCTCATCCCTGGGATGCAGTCAACAAAAAAACACTCTTTACCTGAAGCGAAGAAAATGCATCTTCCTTCTGACTTTCATATACCTTTTAGGCTGCTCTTAACTGACCTTTTACTCTAAATACTTTCTGAAATGGTGTGTTTGTGTTCTGAGTTAAAGATTTAAAGAAAAAAAGATGAGAAGTGAATACAACAGAGGAAATGAGAAAATAAATCAAGGGACCATGCCGAGGAAAACTCGTGCAACTGAGGTTCAAATGAAGATCTAGAAGATCATGATTCTGCTGAAGTTGTCCAGAAAGCAGACTCCAAGACGGAGCTTCGCATGAATATTGCTTACTGGGAGTGCCTCCAAGATCCACACCTTTGAAAGGGAACGGGAAGGAGGAGACAGGGATGGGCAGGAGGAGAAGAGGAGCCGCCAAGAAGGCCTCTGCTGAGACTGCAGCAGCTCTGGAGCCTCCCACCAATGTTTCCCAATTGCACCAAATGGCTCCTCTTGACCTCTCTCTTCCAACCCATCGGGCTTGAGAAGGGGTGTCTGCTGCTGCAGTGACTGTGAAGGGGATAACACACAAAGGCTGCCTGCCCACCACACTCCCAGCACCAGTGGTATCAAAAAAGTGGTATTTGAGTGGGTATCACAGTGACTGCCACAGATTCTAATTTCATATTTTAAAGAAGTGGAAACTCAGGGACAGAAAGTACTCTGTCAGCTACAAATCTCAACAAAAAACCCCCCAGAATTTATCATTCCATGTTTCCTACTATTTCTAACAGCAACAACAAAAAACAAACAAAAAACCCCCAAAATACTATATTTATTTTATTTTATTTTATTTTATTTTTTGAGACAGAGTCTTATTATGCCACCCTGGGTAGAGTACCCTGGCATCACAGCTCACAGCAACCTCAAACTCCTGGGCTTACGCAATTCTCTAGCCTCAGCTTCCCCAGTAGCTGGGACTACACCAGGTGTCTGCCACAATGCCCAGCTATTTTATTGTTGTAGTTGTCATTTTGTTTGGCATGCCTGGGCTATGGCTGGCACCCTATCTGCTGAACTACAAGCACAGAGCCCTATGATGCTTATTTTGAAAGAATGAGCAAGGGTATGAGACATTTTCTTGAATGGGATAAACAAAAGGAAAGAATCCAAAAACTTCAGCAAAGAATTTTTTTTTTTTTTTTGAGACAGTCTCACTATGTCACCCTCAGTAGAGTGTGCACAGCTCACAGTAACCTCAAACTCTTAGGCTTAAGCAATTCTCTTGCCTCAGCCTCCCTAGTAGCTGGGACTACAGGTGCCCACCACAACACCTGGCTATTTTGTTGTTGTTTTTGTTGCAGTTGTCACTGTTGTTTAGCAGGCCCAGGCTGGGTTCAAACCCACTAGCCTCTGTGTATGTGGCCAGTGCCCTAACCACTGAGCTACAGGTGCCAAGCCTCCAGCCAGGATTTTATAGAGAGAACTAAGTCATCAAATTTATCACTAAATTATAAAGAGAGCATTATATATTAAATTTTTATATATAAAATAGAAGATCTGGGGATATGCTCTACAAGACATTCTGTTTCTGTTCCCTACATACTGGCTATTAACATACACAATATTCATACCTCACTTTTCTGGGCCTTCACTGGGTCTCAACAAGAAAAACATTAAATTCATGACAATCAGAGCCAGCTCTGACTAGACGAGCAAGCTTCACTTAGCAACCTGACTGCCCTCCCTCTTCATTTTCTGCTTGTACCTTAGTGGTTAGACACGATATAATAATTTTTTATTTAAAATGCTGTGGATAGTAATGGGAACATTAAGTTACTACATGCGTATTTGTCTATGTGCTTAAACAACAGGTTTTTAGATCATGCTTCTCCCCTCTCCATCCCAGCCCCAGAGACCTTTCTGTGCTGTGCACTTACGTGCTCCATTCCGTACCTGCTTCCTCTGCCCTCTGCCCCGCTGACTCCTTTTCCCCTCCCAGGGGTTGGCGTTACATCATCTCCTCAGAGGTCCACAAAAGCCTTAGTGATACTTCACTAAGACAAATGTCTTATACATAAATTTAGCGTATATCCTGATAACACGATCACCTCAGGTCATCTTGCTTACTCTTTTAAATCGCACACGAACTTTATGGCCATCTGTATATTTACCTGTTATTTGCCACTGTATTCTTAGCACATGGATTAGAGCCTGACATCTAAGTATTCAGTAATTACTCAATTGAAAGAATGGTTTATGGTTTATATGATTTTAACATAACAGGAATACAATACTTGCAGAATTACTTATCAGGGGAAAAAATCAATTCATTATTCATTTTTGAACAATTCTGCATGAAAGAAGGGACTTCCATACACTAATACCATACTTTCTATTCAATAAGCTCAAAGATATCTGTATATCAGCCTTCCTAAAGAACAAAATGAATATGTTTCTGTTTCCACAAATAAGGTATCTTTAAGATAATAAAAAACAAATTTGACTGTGTAGCAAAAAAACTGATGCTTCTGACTAGTTTAAAACATTGTAAGAAAAAGAATAAAAACTCTTAAGAGTAACGTCCCAATGTACATTAAAAACAAGGCTAAGAGAGACAAACAAAAACAAGTCATAAATTAAGCCACTAGACTTACAATAATATTTTTGCAAAAAGCTTTCATAATTTTTGGCTAGCTTTTAAGCTAGCAATATAAGATATCTTAGGAGATTCACTGAGCTCAGGAATTCAACTTCTGACAGGGCTAAATGGAACGTCCTTTGGGATCTTGGCTGAACATTTGCCTTCATGTTCAAGTATGCATCATTCCATTTATGTAAGTCTATGCTTTCAATGACATAATACTTTAAATTAGGCAAGGTATTAAATTCTTATTTTTAGCTGCACCTAGTTCAAATTTTAGTCATACATGTTATCTTTTATTTACCTAAAATTCTTACTAGTGAATTCCTTCTATCAATCCTGTAGTTACGCTAGAAATTGGGTTCTTGGTAAATAATAAACTTGGTAAAATACCAAGTGTACTCTACAATACCACTTGTTTTTACAAGACTTTAATTCTATCTTCTTTTAGGCAACATCTTTTGAGATCAAGAAAGAATCATCAGGTGTAGGAAAGCTGGTCTAAGACAGTGGATTTTCTTACACAGACCAGACACACTAGTAGGGACTGATGTCAGGATCCTGAAAGCACAATCAGTCAAGACCCTCTCTCAGTATCTGAAAGAGAGGGATGTATAAATGAAAGACATCTCTATACCAAGAAGTGTAAGGGACATGCGCATCTACGTAATTTCTAGAATTACTTTTTAAATGCATTTGTTGGGCTAAATTTTAAAGAGTAACCAATTACTAACTGAAATTTATCTTAATTTCTCCAAATTATCAGACATTTATCCTAGTCCATTCTGACATCAAAGTGAAGAACACCCATAAAAATAAAAATGAACCCTTAAATAAAGGCAAGTTCCTTCAGTAATCATTTTCACATGGAAAATAATTCTATGTTGTGTCACAGTCTAATCGATCTTATGTGTCACTCACATAGGATGTGATGTTAAATAAAGTAATAATTCAGGAAAGGAAATCAAACATGATCTCTTGCCATGTTTTCACTCACATTTTAGTAACCTCACAAGACTAAGGATGTTTTCCAAATGAGATATCAATAGAACTGTTTATTTTACTCAAGTAATACTGTGAGAAGTCCTGGATGACACTGTTACTGTCCCTAAGGAAACAAAACAAGTGCAAAACTAAGTTAAAGGTAACTTTATTACTTTTCCAAACTTCAAAATGCATTTATTAATGAACTTATACCTAATATATAATACATTATATTACAAGGCAGAAAGCATTTCTGGTCATATATTTAGCTTCCATGTATTGCTCTAAACATAGCTTCCTAGGAACAGCAGCAATCCACAGTTCATATTGCTAAGAAGAGTATCTCTCATATCTCAAAATCATATATATTGCAATTTACTGTATGTTCCTGTCCTTTGGTTTAAAATATATATATATCTTTCCTATCTCTTATTAATTAATGCCTAGAAATTGTCTACAACCTAAAAATATCCACCAACTTAGAAATATTTCCTTTGATAGGAAATAAGATCTTTGAATCTAACGAACCAAAAGAACACTGTAAAATTCTCTTCTTTCCTTTTTCAGGAGCCAAATCTGGACTTCCTCTTCTTCATGTAGCCATCCTGAATAGTACCTGCTTTAAAAGGTACCTAAGTCTACAATGAACTCTTTAATAACATCTTCTCTCTTTAATCCTGTGCTTATTCAGAATAAACTGCAATCAACTTTGACATTAAACACTGAACTTAAAAGTAATCTTGGGAAATTAAATAATATAAAGGAAGTATTTTATGAATTAGACAAGCATATTATCTTCTCATCTGCCTCTGCTTCATTCAACCAACCAAATTCAACTTACAAAAATAATTCCTTTTCTGACTGAGGTTACTATCCTAGTAACAATGGTAACAGATGTAAATCCACTGAAGAGATCTAGCCCCTCAATTTTTTTTTGGTTTTACATTTGTGAGCTAGCAACTAGCCTAAAACACGTTCATCTTCATTATTCTCATCATAATAGGAAATTTTTGGAAAAGTATAGAAAAGGACCTGTTTTTTCCTTTAGCAAATTTAATACAGAATTTCGCAGTGAAGTTGGAAAAAAGAAAAAGTGGATGAAAAGGTATGTGCTGGCTGGTTGGGGAGCAAGGCTCATAAGTCACTGTACGTTAAGAGCACGTGCAGAAACTTCATGGTGCCAGTCACGTAATTTTGTGTATTTGGGACTAAAGACGTGAAGGGGTATCTTTTCCCTGTGGAAATAAAAAGAAAGAGTGACAGAAGAGTCATAAGAAAGAGAAAGAAGAAGCTTCTACACTAATTCCATCATGCAGACAACATGCCTCATAAAAGCACAATTGCACATAGCTATTGCATTAAATAGCAAAGATTTTAAGGGTAGAGCCATGTTTAGAAATACAGCCCACTTTGAAACACTGACTTTTATGCCCAAAATAAAGTGACTGCAAGACAACACATGAACTCATTCACAGAGATAGGTACTATTAGCAAAGCACCCCCAAATATACCTTTTTGCCCATTTCTTATTTCAATACTAAGATAAAATCCAGACAATATCCACTAATTAAAAAATCTGTTAAGTTGTACACTGAGGTCACGTAAAAGGCACCGACGTTAAATGCTTAGCTTCTAGTTGCAAAGACAAAAATGCCATACCATTAATCTGGAAAATTGAAAACACAAACTCAGACCATTCATGAAAGGAAAGCATTCAATTTACAAGAAGATGGAGAACTTACTTTGCTTTCTTCGTATTATCAGTTTCAGATTCTTTCACTGAAATACAGTAAGCAATATCCAGTATTAGATTGCTTTCAATTTCAAATTACTTAAACAATTACTCATACCAATCAGTATCAAATGTTCAAGTTTCAGGGAGCCACTAACACATATTCCATACTGTGTTGTTATCTTCTACAAACTACAGTCAGTACTAGTACTAATACTGCTACTACTCCTTCTACTTCTATGCTTTTAAGTAATACTTTCCTAGGCTGGTGTATTATTTACAGTACCCATATTTTGCGTAACACAGATTAAAAGTAAACTGTCTCAGGTTTGTTTTGAATAACTTCCAATCAGTCTAAATGCTACTAGTCTCTGTGGCAAAGAACATCAGGTATCATCCTAAGATACCTAGAAGTTCACTTACGATGTTCAGTCCCAGTGATCTGGGCGAGGATTCGGAACGAGCGGGACTGTGTGGTCCCGGTCCGCGGGCGCCAGTCCTCGGTGTCCTCCATCAGCCTCTTCTTGCTGGCATCGCTGTGAGTGGGTATATGGTAAAACTCCGTGTTGCGCTCCACAATGTGTTTTCTTGGTGGACTAGGGTTAGAAGGGGAAAAAAGAGAATTATAAATTGCAAAATTATATTAAGGGGATAAAATATCCTCTACAGAATTAATTTCAATGTATACATGAAATCTTTGTTTATATAGTTTGCTTTTGCAAGTATATTCAGCCTCATTTTTTAAAAAGCAACCTTCCAAAATAGACTAAGATTTCTTTATTAGTAAAAGAAGTGCACTTGTTAATATAAAATAATGCAGTAAGAATGTAGTCGACGGATGAATTACCGTTTAGGTGGGATTTTCCTTTTAATTGACAGAAGAAGGCAGCAGAAGAAAGATTTCCAACATAAAGAAAACAGAAAGAAAAAAGATAAGAAAAAGGAAAATAACTAAAAAGTGAAAAGTTCACAGTAATACAAACCAAATAATTTGAAATTACTTTTATTATTCATTGTACGCCATACAAAACAGGCAGGGACTATATTCATGACCACATTTAAGTATCAGTATACTGCTGGAATGTATTCACTTCTGCAGAATTAAATGATATCTTTACTCAGCCCAGGAAGTATAAATGG
Source organism: Arctocebus calabarensis (assembly GCA_963573935.1). Lineage (NCBI taxonomy): Eukaryota > Metazoa > Chordata > Mammalia > Primates > Lorisidae > Arctocebus > Arctocebus calabarensis. The sequence continues at coordinate 70,260 of CAUYON010198271.1, forward strand.
CTGATAGAGGCTACTGACTGAAAAGGGTCCGATCTGTTATTTCCTATAGTTTTCTCATTCATCTGTATTGATATCCCTTATCCTAAATAAAGTTGCAGTGCAGGGGTACAGGGAAAACCTGTGGTATAATGGAAACTGATGAAATTTTGTATAAAAAGTCCAGGATTTAAATCTTGGCTCTAGGACTTTGCAGATGTGTGATTCTGAGTAAGTCAATCTAACTGAGCTGAGTCTCAAGTTGTTTTTACTTATAAGGAAAGAATATCACATACAAAGTAGCACTGTCCTGGAGATTAAAGGAAATAATACATGTGAAAGAAATCTACAAATTATATAGTTCAGGAACTTTGATTTTGGTAAGAACGTTCATTTTGTTAAATATGAAGGAAAATAGGATATACTGAATATAATAAATAGTCCCCTGTTCTCTCCTCTCAAATAGTACAAATACAAACTTCTGGAGGCCATTAGTTTAATTTCAGAAGAGAAAAAGGAACATGAGTCTAGACTAGCAGACTACTGGCACAAGATCTGAGTAAACAAAGTGCTCTGAATTGTGGTCAAATGTGGGTGGCAACACATGCTAGGTTTAACTCACCCCTGGAAAATCATAGTGCGATCAGCATGCCGTGTACTGTTATCACTTTAACAGTTACACTATCTCAATACACTGGAAGAGTTTTTACCCCATGAAGAAAATGATAAAGTTAACAACACTGACTTTAAAGTCAGACACAATGTGTGCTTTATCTGAGTCACTTAACTTCTAAAGTCTCCATCTTCCCACTTGAGAAATAAAAATTGCATATTAAAGTACAGTTCTCAAGAATAAATAAGATAGATAACATATGTGAAGTGCTTTCTACATAACCTAACATATAGTGATGATCATGATAATGTATGCTTTTATGATTACTAGAAAACCAATTGCAATGTATAGTCTAAGACTTTAGATCATCTGTATATATAAAAGAACAGAGTCAATAATATTATGCACGAAACAGTAAGATACTTTGATTAATGGCAATATCTTATAGTTGCACAAGTGAAATGTCTAAAAGAACTTCCACTAATAGTCAACAAAAACCTAGTCCTTTCTAAAATGGAAAAAATTTTTTAAAAATTGGTAAATAGGCATACACTTCATAAACACATTACCTTTGGCAGATATAAAACTGACAACTCTTTATCTTATGCAAGTACTTGAAAAACTTTACATTTAGCCACTAAACTTACACACTTTTAAATTTTTCTATGATTACTGATAATAGTTTTTCTCTTAAATGGTGCCAATTTCAAGTATAAGACTATTTCATCCTTTATAAACACTTTGACTTATAAAAAAAAGATGATATCAAGCTAGGACATGAAAAATAATAAAATAATACCACTTAAGTAGCATTTTTAGCCATGACACATTTGCTAAAAAGTATAGGCCCCCTCAGCCTCTTTATGAGATTTGCCACACAGCTCAGGGTCTTGTGTTAGTGCACTCTTCCTGGCTCTGAAATTCTATTCTCAGATGACTATGACAAAAAAAGAATAATTTTGATGATTTTTAGTTTTCAAAACATTATTTGAGATGGAATGTAAACTTAACTCTCAGGAGCAAGTAATTCATTTCAAAAGACAGACATTCACATTTTAAAAAATAGTGAAGGAGGAAGGCCCAAGTGGCATCTCTAACTCCAGGATGGAGGCATAAAACTCATCTATCCCCTGAAGGTTGATTTCCTTAGTTTTTCCACTGCAGAAGGGTGGGCACTGTGCACACGCCCACTGATTTATATGAAGTCCTTTAGCATAAAAACAAACATGTTTCTTATCCTACTTAACATTTTTGAGAATTCTTCTAACAAGAAGATACTAGCAAAATTTACTGGGGTTGTTAAATATAAAGCACCATGGCAAGTTATATAGAGATGATGAAAATTACAAAATGAACCATTGATTAAGTACTTACACAGTGCCAGGGTTACTGAGGAGGAATAATACACACACAGAAAGATGTGACAGAATAGAAGACATTGATGTTCCCAGGATGATGAACAACAGACAAAGGATCAAAAGAAAAAAGGAAAAATAAAAATGACATAACAAAATTCAAAACAATAAATTCAAGTGAAGAAGTTACACAAACAACATGCTTTCAAATAAACATGTAAACACAGACAAAACCAACATGTGTTAGTGGAAATTCTGCTGCACTATTACTATCAAGGATGGGAGTTGTACCTGTTTTTCCCCCCAAAGGCTGAAAACTATTGTATGTACTAATGCTAGTTCAAGTCTCAAGTTACTGAATACTAAATGAGAAAGATTCCCCTATTATTACCCATCCATTAAAAACTGTCCAAGTTTTATAGAATTCATCTTTGTTTTAATTTTATTTTTTATTTTTGTCTATAGAATTCATTTTTAAAAGAATTGAATTCTTACAAACGGAAGAGTGTAATTAGACATCACATGTAGAAACATCACTTTACAATCACTTTAAAGTGGGAATAAGAGACAATCTTTCACTATGACACGAGAAGAGGGTATATATTCCATAGTTCTGTATTATCAGTGCAATAATCATAATTATTGCCCAGAAAGGCATATCTGATATGATATAGTAAAGGAACTAGGTTAAAATACCTAAAAAAGAAAAATCTCAGTTCATTCACATAATCTATTAAGTACAGAATCATTAAAAAAGCATTCATAGTCCATTGTGGATAGAGAATATTAAAGCATAAACTATAGTTTGTCAAAGAACACATTATAGTGTTCTTGAATTATGCAATGATGTTTAGCCAGAGTAAGTAATAACTCATTATAAACAACGTGAAAAAAATTGCCCAACAATTTTAATGCTAAGACTGGTCAGGTAGGTGTATTTCCACACATCAAAGTCAGTTTCACAAACTCAGCAGAGGACTGGGTTTCAGTGAGTGAGAGTGGGAGGTAGGAATAAATTGATTTTAATAGTTTGCCTGTATTCACTCTTCTATAGCAACAATGCAAAGCAGTCTCTCCTCTGCCTTGCTATATTAAGTAGCAGGGGAATAGTTTTTTGCAAAATAAGCTTCTGAACAGGTAGGATTTTGAATGCAAATTTAAACATTTTAACATTTAGGAAAAATGTTTTATGTCAACCTGAAGTGGGGGAGTGTTTTAAGGTTTGGTGATGGGCAGTAAGTAGAGAGTTGATGAGATATCAACCTAAATATGTCTAATGGATTATATCAAACAAATATTTCCACATTTTGGATGACCTGGCTTCTCATCCTTGCTGGGCTGCCCACTTCCCCTGTGCTAGGGACAACCTATAATCTACGGAAGCCTCGTTTTCCTCAATAATTAAGTGAATTACAATGTCCCTGTCCTTCATATTTCTTGTAAGGAATATGAAGGCATTTAAAAAGTATACATAGGATTCATGCTTCTCCACTTCTATCCAGGTTAATTCAAAGGCTACAAAGTCTCCTTTTTTTTTTTTTTGGCCAGGGTTTGAACCCACCACCTCTGGCACCCTTCTCTTTTGCACCACAGGCACCACCCCTAGTCTCCATTTTTTTTTTAATGGCTGAATAGTATTCCATAGTTTACATAGTACCACAGCTTGTTAATTCATTCCTGGGTTGGTGTGGGGGGTGGGGGAAGGGGAGAGCAGACAGAGAAAAGAAGAGGGAGGGTGGGGAAAGGAAGAACAGAGAGAGGGAAGGAGTGAGGGGGTGGGGTCTTGGTGTGTGCCATAACTTTTATGGGCAAGACACGATTGTAAGAGGGTCTTTACCTAACAAATGCAATCAGTGTAACCTGATTTCTTGTACCCTCAATGAATCCTCAACAATAAAATTTTTAAAAAATGAATAAATAAAAAACATCAAAAAAAAAGAAAAGAAAAGAAAAGAATACCAACACAAATTTATTATGGTTGAGATGGGTGCCCCGACTACTCAAAAATAGTAGTATCAAACCCAACTCTAGTATATGCACATCAGTTCACTCCTATGGCTTCAATTCAACTTTATAATTATTAAGAAAAAGCACTAATTCAATCACAGTAATAAACCAAAGTTACAACGAGCAGGTGATGCAGCAGAAGGCGTACCGAAAATTTGGCTTCCAAAGACCTCAATTCTTAGCTTTATTACTTACAAAATGCACAACTTGGGAATATGGTGCAATCTTTCAGCAGTCAGAATTTAAGTAAGAAATTACATAATGCAGCTAGAAACATGTGCTACAGTGCATAGTAAAATCTAATAGATTAAAGGAACTTGTTTTGTTTTGTTTTGAGACAGAGTCTCAGTATCTATGTTGCCCTCTGTAGTGTGCAGTAATGTCACAGCTCACAGCAACCTCAAACTCTTGGGCTTAAGTGATTCTCTTGCTTCAGCCTCCCGAGTAGATGGGACTACAGGCACCCACCACAACACTCGGCTTTTTTGTTGTTGTTGTTGCAGTCGTTATTGTTGTTTAGCAGGCCCAGGCCAGGCCCAAACCCGCCAGCTTCAGTGTATGTGGCAGCGCCCTACTCACTGAGCTACAAGCACTGAGCTTTAATCTTGAATTTAAAAAAAAAGTCAATATTTAACCTAAATCTTAGTTTTATTTTTCCAAATTCCATTTTTCCCCTTCATAAGTCAAACTGTCTTCTGTACTGGAATCTAGTTATTAGTCAAAGTCTCTGTATGTAAAAATTTAACTACAAACAGATAAACAATAATTAAGGTTTAGGGATGTTATACTAATACATTAGTATGCAATATTCCCATGTATATATAACAAAATTATTCAACCACTAAGACCACAGTGGAATAGAATTGGAATGACATTGACATGTAATAATTCAATAGTTAACTCTCTCAGGTATGTCCCAAGATAGAGAAACTCAGTATTTCTAATTCTACTCTACAGTGAGATACATAAGACACTTTAGCACATGTTCATAATCATAAATTAATATAAATAACTTTAAGTTCTTATCTAATGTGATTTTTTGCCTATTTTTAAAGCTAGATTTACTAGGCAGTTTAGTGTCAGTATTAGCGGAACACAAAAACAAGGTCTGAAAGTTATACTGTAGTAAATCCCAATGTCTGCACCAACTGCAACATTTACTAAGTTGCTAACTATTTCCCTTAACTAATGACAAAGGCGTATAGACTTTCTATTATCCACCTAACACACAACTATATGTACAAAGGTTTGAACCTGACAGCAATGTTATTTGAATTAAAGCTCTCTAGAGAAACCATGAAGGTTCTTACAGACTTTACCCAGGAAACACTGGCTTTTGATATTAACTTGGACATCAACTCAGTTCTTCATGTACTATTTATTCCTTTGTGGTACGAATGTTTATGCTTTCGCTTCTTTCTCTTTGTCTTCTTACAGTCTCAGTTGATACAAATTACAGCCCCTAAGCACAGCTCCTTTTAAACCATTACACAGCAAAGCCCACATATATTTTATTTTATAACATAAGTTAAAGATTACTATTTACTACTAGAAAGCAATTCACCACAACACAGCAATGCAAACCAAACTTATTAAAAACAATTAAATGTGGCTATTCTAAATTATAGCTCTTTTGCAAAATATAATTTAATTTTGCAAAAAATCAGGCATTCATGCTGATTACTCATATATAAATCACCATATTTCCTCTCCAGTAATGTGGATACTAACTTTGTCACTTTTGTTTTCTGCAAAGAAAAAAGCATTTTAAAATATTACTGCCATGTCATTAATTTTCTATCTTTCAAGGCCAAGATCTTCAAAATACCACACAGGAACTGTTAGAAGAAATTGCAGTCCAGTGAAATTGAAATTAATATAGGATACTAAAAGACTTACCTCTTAAAAGCAGTGGCACGTTACAATGCAAGGATATACAAAAAGGGGAAAGGGAAATCAACTACACTACTTGATGAAAATAGCTTTCCTTACAGTTTAGAGTATAAAGTCCCATCTTCTGCTTCATAAAGCAAGCAGAGCAGTAATGAAAACAGACAACTATGACCAATAATTTGAATATAAAAACGAAAGATTTAGAATTTTTTTCTTTTTTTTTTTTGATGAGATACAGCCTTGCAAAATTTCTTACAGTGTCTTAATCATTTATAAAAAGGAACAGGAATACTTACATAGTAGTACTGAGAAATACTCTAAAACTAGGAACACAGTGTACATATTTCATTCTATGAGGATGAATAACTAACCATTTTAAAAATAATTAGTTATTTAATAAGGACTTATTTATATCTTGTGTTTATTAACCCTATACAAATTTGGCCCAGATGTCTATCAACTTGGCAGATAAGCTAGCCATTTTAAATCACAGTCTTCCTGGTGCTTTGAAGAAAAAGACAAGCATTTAATTTTCCATATGTATCTCACTGAACTCTTAGAAGTTTGGGCCCTGGTATGTATTATTTTAAAAAATAAAAAGTAGTTAATTTCAAAGTTTTACTACAAATACTTTATAACAATATATTATAAAACTCTATGAAATAAAAAAGTAAAAAGTTTGACTTAGATTTCAAAAAAGCAATTTTAACATTTGATGCAGAAAATGCACTCTCTCTATCACAAAATAGGTATTCTTCATAATGACTCACCAATGACTAGCAAGGTGTGATTTATTTTTGTTTATTCTAAATGTAGTAAGAAAAGGGGCCTGCATATTTGCTTAGAATTTCACAGATACCATACTTTATTTTCAGAGTAATCAGTTTTTTCTTGTCCTAACACCTGGACAACTCTAGGAATCAGGTTATTTTTAACTTTAAACAGTTTGCAACTGCAAAGTGGTAACCCACTTGTTAATCATGCAGGAATAATCCCTTTTCTCCTCAAATCTGCAGTGTTGAACAGCAGGTACGTATTTAATAAACACTTGTCAACTGATTAAGAAGCCACCAGGATGGCCCTAAACTATACGACTGCCTAGTTCCAGTTTGAAAATAACAACCTTCAAATCATTTCAAGTTTTATCAATATTGAGTTTATAAAACGCAAAATTTGAGCTTGATGTTTTAAATTCAGTACTTTTCCATAACCTGAATTGCTTTTGCCTCTACAATTTTCCACTAAGAGGATTTTTTTGTAAACTTTCAAGACACATTAGGAGAAAAGACTTTAGTTAAGACACTTCCTTCACTAACTTTTTCTACTGATTCCAGAATTTAATAAACATAGTAAACCTCCGTCTTAGTGTTCCATGTGGCTAACATTCAACAGATAGCATCTTTCTTTTCAGGGTACTTTGATTACTCTAAAATCTGCTGCCTTAAAAAAGACATATAAAAAACAAAATACAACCAAACACACCTTAACACTCCATGCTGTTTCTCTTCCTCACATGAAGGAAAAAATAACATTCTCTAAAGGACGCTAGTTTTCTGCGATATAAACTTTTAAAAGCCACCCATAACCACCAGACCATCTGTAGGACCCAGTAGCTGTTCCTGCACGGCTCCTGCTCCTTTCTCGGGCAGCAGCCTGGAACCCTGCCACCTTTTCCTTCAAAGCCCGAAGTTGCCATGGCAGCAGCACTAAGGAAAGCACAGTCTCTTCACTACGTGAATGAACATTCGGAAGGGATTATCTCATAGAAAGCACCCATCCACACAATTATTTTAATTATGTTTTCCTGGGAACTGGCCTTGGTAAAAACCATCAAGCATGCACACCATTTCTCTTTGGTTTCCTTTTAAAGTACACTTTTGTCAAAATAAATCTGATCAAAATGCCTTGATTTCAATGATTTGACTTAAAGTATTATCATTTAATTCCAAAAGGGATAAAATGACCTTCTATAAATGAAAGTTGCTGAAAAATAGGGGGATAGTCATATAAACATGTGTGGTTCAAATAAGATAATAAATCCAATCAATTTTTTTAATGTGCCCTCAAAAAAGGAAAGTATTAGGAATAGAGCTTCAAAGACTTCTGTTAACATTTATATTTAATGTCCACTGGCTTAAATTCACTCATTTTAGAAAAATCTTTGAAACAAAAATATTCTCTATATTACTTCTGATGCTTTCTAAAGCATCCATTGTTGTTTCATTACTGTTTGCTTTTAAAGAGTAATGCTAACTTAAGGCTATCTGAAAAGAATGTTGTTAGCATCCGCTCTAAGCTGATGCTTCACACGTAGACATGAGTCAAAAATGGTTTTCTCCTTTCTCAAGAGTACTTCCTAGGAAAGAAAGCCTCTTATAAACTCGTCTCCTTGTGAGAAGCAGTTATACGGGTAACAACAACTGTAATCACTCTGTTTAAACTTTCGGTGGCCAATAAAAGGATGAAAACATGGAAACGTTGAGGAAGAAAGATTCCAGATTGGCCTTGCATTATACGTGCCAGCTGCTCGGTGCTGTGCCAGGACTTAGAGAGAAAAAAGAGTTACAGAGTGTGCTACGTGGTTCATAACATGTCCAACCTATAATTCCTTCACAGAAAGTGCCATACTACACAGGCCACGTGTTAATAAAGCAAATACAATTTCATCTCCCTTCCTTCAAAACACATCTGATGGGGGTGAGGGAGTAGTGGGTGTAGATTGTTTCCTGGAAGTTACCTGGAAAAAGAGTTTTGATAAGAGCAGAGAGCACCCTTTGCCACCTACCCATTTTGCTGTTTACTGTCACCCTGGGATCCTCTTCTCTGTCCCTCCGCTAGCTCCTGAGCAGTCTCGGAACACACGCTGGTGGCTGTGGGCTGCCGTGGGACATTAACTGCAGTTTTACCAGCGCTCAGCACAGGTGAACACTGGTCAGCACTAGGATTGGCATTAGCATGCAGTCCGGATGCAGCGAATGGGGGAGGAGTGACGGCAGCCACAGGAGGAAGGGAAGCATGTGATGAAGTGGTCGCATGGGCTGGGGTGAAGGCGGACGATGGTGACGGGATGGATGTGACTTTTGGTGAAGACCCAGAACCAAAAGGCCGTGGTGCCTTATTGTAGGCCGTGTTGGTTGTGGAAGTGACTTTGGACACGGCAGGAGATGTAATGGGCACAGGTTTAACTACTTCTTTAGGTTCTCCCTATGTAAAATAAAAACAAACATACACAAAAACACGCCAAACACATGCAAAATATACCTCACTGAAAAGAACACACAGCGGATTTTTAAAAAGACAAACACAATTGTGTTAGCAACTCAAACATCACATTTCCAAGAAAAAAACAATGAGCTGATTCAGCGTAACATGCACGCTGACTAACCCGACATGCACAACACAGATGCACATGAGGATGAAAAGGAGGTTGGAAACGCTTAGGGAATTGAGTGGGAAAACTATCAGGAAGCCTAAATAAAGGCAGAAAAATTTTTAAATATTCCACACTTAAAAAAAAAAAAAACTGCTAAGGGAAACATTTATTTTAAAATATCTAGAACCTCAATTATAATTCCATCTTACAAACAGGTCTTATTTCTCTCCAAAGTGGAATTATTCAGTTCATGCAGAAACACCAGCACACTTCTAACTCTTTAATTAAGGGGGGGGGGGTGTGGGGTAGGGGGGTGGGGTGGGGAATAAGATAATTTTCATCTAACTCAGAAATGTGCACATTATAATTATCTTGAATAAAGAATCTGGAAAAATTAACAATGCAAACAAATGAACAAAACAAAATCTACCCTTTCTCTTTCCTGTAATCCACCTCTGTTTCTCTCTCTGAATGTTTTAAGAAATGATTCAAAGATAGAATAAAATTCTTTTCCTTTTCCAAAATAAATATTTTAACAGTTACATGAGGAGAAAAAATAGTCTTTGATATTTTCTCATTGCAAGTAGCCAAAGAAAAAATAACTAATAAGAAAGGTCAATACCTTCCCCCAAATTACCAGAATTTGTGTTTGCAAACCCTCGCTCTAAAGCACATTTGAAGGCTTTTTAAAAAATCAGATTAAGCTTTTATGACATTCAAGAATCTCTACTTAGCACTCTATCTTACCATAAGAAAAACAATCAAATTGTTAAAATTATATATATATACAATGGTGGCTCTGTGTTTAATTTTGAGAAACTAAAAGTCATTTAAATTAATCTTATAAAAAAAGAAAACCAAGAAAAATAAGGAGCTTAATGCTTAAACAAATCAGTACAAGCTGCGTATCCTTTACACAAATAGCTTAAGACCAAAAGTGTTTCAGATTTTGAACATTTTCAGGTTTTGGAATATTTGCAAGAATACATGAATGTCCCTAAATCCAAAAATCCAAGATGTGGATGCTCCAGGGCATTGAGCATCACGTTAGTACTCAAGAAGTTTTTCATTTCAGAGTATTTCAGATTTTGGACTTTCAAAGTAAGGATGCTCAATCTGTATGGTGAGTACTTCACATGAAAAGGCACAAATAAAATTAGGGAGAAAACCCCCAAAAGCACAAACCAGATACAAAGGAATAATGGTTTGAAACAATTTGAGAATGTATAAGAGAGAAAGTTTGGTACTTGCCAATAACCTAATCCAAGAATACTCTGAAATCTAATTAAATACTTATTATTAATAAAATATTATTAAAGATTTACTGAAGCTATTCATTTTGATAACTACTTATTTATTCTCTTCAAAAAGTAAATGATTAAAGATTAGTAAGTTAAAAGTGAAAAGAAATGTAAGAAATTTGAGCATAAGATACCAACAATTTGTGGCTTTGGAAAAAAATGTCTTATGACACAAGTGTAATTACAAATGGTAATTCTGTATGTACTCATTTCCATTTTCCTTCTCACTTTTAAGGAAAAAGAGAATGAAGAAAATTGTATTGAGACTATAAACTAAAGGCCAGTATGGCCTGAGACAGAAATGGAAATTACAATGGCTCAGAAATGGTCTGATCAAATGGCATTTCAGTGATGCCAGATTAGAAACTCACCTTTTGAACAGAAACTGGCTCAGGCTTGGGTGTAGCAGATGCTCTGGGGAAGAAAAAGAAAGGAGAAAAAAAAACATAAAGTTTTACAAACTTGCAAACTTCTTTTTGATGGAATTTTCACTATCATGTACCTTAATATACTAAAGTATCACAATTTATAGTTTAATAATTAATAGTTTTGACTATTCACAATCTTCTAATTAGTTCATATAGTTGAAATCCTGGAAAATCCAGTATTTCTTACACCCTAGGTATTCATAAGCAGTCTCTAGTTTTCTATCAATACAACTGAGGAAAGATAAACATCAATCTTCTTTATGAATGTACTATGTTTAATCTTTAAATTAAGGCTATTTCCCTAGCTGGCATTGTGGCAAACACCTGTAGTCCCAACTACTTGAGAGGTTGACGCAAGAGAATCGCATGAGCCCAAGAGTTTGAGGTTGCTGTGAGCTGTGACGCTACAGCACTCTACCCAGGGCAACAGCTTGAGACTCTGTCTCAAAAAAAAAAAAAATTAATTATTTCTCATCTAAAAGGACAGAAGTATAATAAACATGACTTTGATCCTAAAGTGTTTCTCAGCCATCTACTTTGAATCTGTCTCCAATAGTATCAGCCTTTTTCTCCTAATATCCATGAATACATCCATAGGCTATTGGGTCTCTTTGGGAAGATACCGACTAAGTTCTCGTCGAATTGGGCTACTGAATGAGTGCTTATTTCGCATTTATATTCTTAAGTGCTTATGCAAGTTAATGTATTTGGCTATGCTAAAACTAAACTGTTGGTTCTTCCACTAGGCTATAATTTCAGCAGAGGCAATGACCATATCCCAAGTGTCTATATTTCAGCCCAGTGCCTGGCATGTAACAGGTTATCAGTAATGAGTGCAGAAGAGAGAAAACTATTTTCAGTTTAAAATTAACTTTTATTTTATTTATTTTTTTTGAGACGAAGTCTCTCTCAGCAGCCCTGGGGTTGAGTGCCATGGTGTCACAGCTCACAGCAACCTCAAACTCTCTTGCCTTAGCCTCTTGAGTAGCTTGGACTGACTATAGGCACCCACCACAATACCTGATTAGGTTTTCATTTTTAGTAGTGACAGGGTCTCACTTCGCTCATGCTGCTCTTGAACTCCAGAGCTGAGGTGATCCACCAGCCTTGGCCTCTCAGAATGCTAGGATTATAGGCATTAGCCACCAAGCCCAGCCTAATTTTTATTTTTAATATATGCTCTTCTGTACTGTGTTATTACTATGACTTTAGTTAGCATGGGCTCAATAGTAAGAAATCATTGATTTAGAGCAATTATCTCACAAAACCATAACAATAACCAAAAGTAAAAACTATTATTATCCTCATTTTTCACATAAAGAACTTCAAAGGTAGAGTAAGTAAATTGCTTGGAATGGAGCTGAAGCCCATAGTTCTTATCTATAAAAATATACTGGCTGTAATCAAGTAACTAAATGATCTGGGAAAGTTTCTAATGCTTTAAAGGCTATCTACCTGAAGTTAAAGCACATGCTGTGCTCATCATATCAGAAGCAATTTGACTCCTCTCATACCCCACCAGCCTGAGGATAAGACATCAAAGTGCAGAATTCAAGAAATGTATGCATAGTAAACACCAAGCGATAATAACTGTAAGTTACAAACCATGAGATCATTTTATTTATAAAAATAACAGATCATAATTAGGAGATACTAGCATAAAATATTAGGTATCTAAGAGCATAACTTAATAATGAACTCTGATCAACATTCCTAGCAGCAACTGGATTTTCCAATCACCACTAATTTAGCTAGCTATGGCAGGCACTGGCTAAGCTAACGAGAAGCCACAATGGATGCGATGCTAACATTTAGTTACTGCAATACAGCCTGCACTCTGTACAGATGCATAACTTTCCATGTGTACTCTAAAATAGACAATTTCTCTTTTAGCTTCTAGGGTTATTATAACAAGCAAAGAAGTCAAGTTCAAGTACAGAACAGTGGAATCTTCCTGTCCCTGAAATTTCACAATAAGAAGCAATCACAAAGGATCTACTTATTAAAATCATCCAAGACAATACTGGAAGTTTGTCAAAATAGAGAGGATGGTGTTCTTTTTCACCTGGACACTTCAAGGTACCTAGAGCACTCAAAAGCAACATAAAAACAATTTGTAAAAAAAGAACATGACGTTTAAGATCCATTATGTTTCCAAACTTAAAATAAAATGCACATAGCCTATGTCTATAAAAACAAACCCCTTAATTAAGCTAACAGGTGTTAGCTCTTATTTTAAGAGTGTTAGCAACAACAACAAATGCCCCCAGAATGGTTAGTTTTCATTAACTATGGAACCTAACCTTGTTTTGTTGAGAAAACATAAAATAATGATTCCTAACACTATTTATTGAATGCTCTATAAAAATATTGCTTGAAATTTTACATTCATGAAAGAATTTCTAAATCTGAAATTGGAATGTCTACCCTGCTTGCCTTCTAATAAAGTTTCATAAGTGCAGGGACATCAACAAGTATATATTTTGCTGTGTACAATGGCAGTTTTAAGGTAAAATAAGGGTGTGTATCATAAATGGGTAGTACAGCCAGGAGCTGGGAGCCCCGTGGGCCTCCGGGGGTCACCTCACCCTCCCACCTGGACCCCCCAGGCACATGGGGTTCCAGTCATGGAGGATCTGGGATCCAGTGGGAACAGGCTGAAATGGCCTCTGCCAAAAGCTGTGATCAGGGGAGGAGATGGTGGCAAAGCAGACAAGGAAGGCCACTACCACGAGAGCCAACGGCCAAGGGCCAGCTGCATGGAGGGGACCCAGACCTCTGCTCTCGTTCCCCCTTAACCCAGCCACCTGTGTGGCCATTTCAGCCATAGTCCCTAACATGATAGGGAGGAAGGACTCCTGAGAGAGAGGGAAGGGACAGCCTTCACAAAATGAGCAGCCTTGGGAGGGCAATGTGACCAACACATTGACCAGCAGAGCATCAGCCTTCCCCAGACGTGTATCTCCCAGCCAAGAGCCAGTAGCTTTCTTGAGGGGGATGTTCCTGAAAGTTCAGGCCCAAAGTGCACATTATACACAGGAGCACATTATATATTGCAAAATATGGCAGTCAGGTGAAAGAGAATCAACAATGCCCTCTAGATCCTACGCTGAGTTCATTGCATATTAAAAACAAAAACATTAGCTGGTCCGAGTGCAGGGCTGTTCACAATTAATTGATCACAAGCAGTTACAGATTCCTGTTCCTTCTCCACTACCATTGTTCACTTGGCTAGCCTTAAAAAATGAAAATAAAAATAAAAAATGCCAACATTTTTTGCAAGAAAACAAAACCAAACTGGCTTATAATTAAATGTCAAACAAAATAGTTAACCTTAGCTACAATAACAATTAGTTCTCTTGGTTTAAATATTTAAATAACAACCAAATGAGTCACAGAATCACTGAAACTTAGAAAAGAAGGTTCCTTAGAGTTACTTTATTGCATGCCAACCGAGGGACTTCTGTCTAACTATTCATAGACACTCATAATTTTAGCCACATAAATTTAGAACCCTTCTAGGAAAATGGCCTTCCTTTTTGTTTGTGATTTTACTTTTTAGAGTAAACAGAAGTCGAGTTGTCCACATCAAAAATAATTTGGAAAAAACATTTTAATACACAGCATATGTACATAAAAACTAAAATGTACTATATTTTAAAAGATTAGAAAGCTACAAAAATCTTATATTTAAGTATAATTACATATTGTTATGGTACAAACTATTATGATTCAGAGAATTTAGAATGCATGACAAATGAAACCTATAAAACAAAGCAATAACAATTTTTTTTTTGCAGTTTTTGGCCAGGGCTGGGTTTGAACCCGCCACCTCCAGTATATGGGGCCGGCACCCTACTCCTTTGAGCCATAAGCGCCACCCCAAAGATACTAATTTTTAAAAACTTCAAAAAAAAAAAACAAAATAAAAAGAAACACAACCTTTACAACTGTGGAAAGATTTTTTTTAAAAATGTTAACATATAATGCTTGTGAGAAAACTTGCATGTGTTGCTGAAAGAACTATATATTAATATATTAGTACAGCTCATCTAGAAAATACTTTGGCGTTTGTTTTTTAAAGCCTTAAAGAAAGCTAATGCCCTTTGATATAATGATCAACTTCTGGGGATTATTATAAAGAAATAATCTGAAATATGAAAAAGACTTTATATATATTTGTTTACTCTAGTGTAATTTACAATACTGCAAAATTGGAAACAACCCCTTATATATACAACAATGAGGAAATGATTAATTGTAATATAGCCACATGGTGAAAGACTATACAACTATTAAAATCATTCTTAGAAAGAATTCTACATTGTATGATAAAGTTCTTTATGACATCAAGTGGAAAAAGATATAAAATAGCATATGTATCATGATTGGTGCAAAGAAAACAAGAATGGAAACACCAATATTTTAGGAGTTCTCTAGGCATTTTTTTTGTCTTTTGTATACTTCATTATTTTTTACTATGTACATGTACTAAATAAGTATAAGGAAGGTTTTTCTCAAAGCATGTTTCATGGAAAACTTTCTAAAAACAAAACAAAACAAAAAACATTCTGTTATCAAAGATATCAGGAAAACAGGTTAGGAAAACAAGTTAAAGTTACACAGCATCTTAGACACAGAACTTCTCAGAGCCTATAAAGTGTCTAAAGAAGAAAATATTATGAATTGTTGCCCATACTCATTTGAAGAACAATTCATTATTTAGGAATCATTTCTTAAGATGGAGTTGAGGTGGGACCCCTGTGGGAAATGCTATTTATTTTAAAGAAATGTCTAAAGAAAAAGCACTATTTTTGTTATGTTTTATGAGTCACAGGGTGGGGAGAGAAGAAAGACCAAATCTTTGTAAAGTCTGTAACATTTACTTAAGTGACTGCTAAAGGGCTAAAATTAAGGGAAAGAGATATTATACTATTTAACAATTCTCAAAACCTATAAATGAATTGTGTTCTTTTATCCAATCTATGCTTTCTTAGATTTTATGTCTAATAAGATACCCAAAGAAGATGTATGAGCATAATTTAATCAGTATTTACAGAGGAAAATCCTATTTCCTTCAGCAAACTAGAATATATATATTTCCAATATTCCCTTGTACAAAATTCAAATGTAATAAGAAAAACCATTTCTCAACATTAAAATTGTTACAACTGTCTTTCATTTCTTTAGATAAAATATTGAGTTATCATTCACTTTAGCAATGCACAGACTATAAACAATTTTAAAGGATGTTTAAATAAACACCTTTTAAAACTGAGAAAATTATAAAAAATTATTCCTACATTTTCCTCTTCAAATCCTGGCAAATACCCAATGGGATAATAGAGCTCCCTTTGAACTACTGTAATCATCACAAGTCACTCTGGTGTATTGTGTGAGTTTTAAACCAGCAGAGATTCTGGCTATGGCTCAGGGCCATGGTCTCAACAATTTGCCCATTGTTCTCTCGCCTTAGTGTGAAGCCACTGTGCGGGAGTAAGTCATGATGGTGAGACACCAGTGAAGGCCTTGGCTCAGTCCTGTCAAGTTCAAAGAACAAAGCCATCAGTGTGGCTAAAACAATCTATCTGAAAGCTAAGACAGTTTATGTAGTAGTAGTAGTATCCAAAATAAAGATTCCTGATGCATTACAACCAATTTCAGAACTTCTAGTTGAATAGTTGAAAGGAATTCTAAGTTATAAAGTATTACGTTAGAAATTAAAATTTTGATATACTGGTTAGAATAATGTATAGGAAAAATAATGCCATAAACAAACAATAGCTCTATTAGGAATCACAATTACATAAAAAATTGAGCAAAATTATATCTTACAAACACCCAAAGAATGGTGGTACAGTTAAGTTACAGTTTTAACTAATTAATGTTTTCTAATATTGCTTTATAAAAGAATGCAATTTTTAATTAATAGTTAATGAATGCTCACATTAGTGTTTAAGCATGAGGAATTAGGCCACAGAATTAGACCAATAAAGATTCTTCACATTACTCATTATATCCTAGTGACTCCTTCAACCACATCTAATATAGTTAACTCATGAACAATCATATACAAAAGAGGAGGGGGTGGTTCATCTTCTGTGAGATGAGCTCTTACTTAAGTTTCCCACAGTACAGCCATCTCTGGACCCACTGACCTTAGGACCTATAAACACTAGGGTCCATCATTCATCACTTTAATTGCAAAGTTGTCAATTAGTAATAACAAAGCAACTCCAGGGGGATAAAAAGTGAGCACTCAAGAGTGCAGAAGGATGTCTGTTTAAACAGTTTCTCCATATTTTATTGCACTTCCAGTCTACTGTCCTAAAAAAAAATCAAACTTTAAACATTTAAATCACTATGGCAACGTATCAATGGCTTTTTCTAAATGATCTGAGAATATGTAAAGATTATCTTATATTTCTTAGAAACAAAAGTACAGGATGGTTATTAGCATTTTATAAACAGTTTTTAGTTTATAAAAGATTATACTTACCACAAATACATGCACTCAAACGCGCAGTCTCACTTTCTCTCTTCTCTATTTATTAGTTCACATGAACTAATAAAGTACTTTTTTTCTACACAAAGAAAAAAATAACCCATAGCTGGACAGACTTTTGAAGAGTGGGAGAAAAAAAGAAAAAAGACAGAAGCAAGGGAATTGCTCAAGGCCATCTGAGTACCTGTGGCTTCTCGTGCTTGGCTTTAAATTGTGTGCGGCTCTGATGTATCCAGAATAGGCACAGTTACCAATTGGTAATTATGTCTAGGAAAGGGTGAGTGCTTTTGTTGAAATGATCCTTTTCAGATAACCAAAAAAGTTGATTAGGGTTTGAGAAGAAATTTTCATCAATCAGTTATAAACCAAGACAGAGAAGTGATGGAAAGATCGAAGAAAGGAAGAAAATAAAACTTAGGTAACAAGACAGTGTGAAGAGCTTTACCCCAGTCTGTTATTTTAAAGTTCAAATGGTTAATACTTAAATACCTGAAAATCTCTAAGAAAGAAAAATTTCGTGAAATAACAATTCAAACAAACTTAAATAGCAAAGAGGGACTACAGACTATTAAATTAGCAGCTACCTTCCATTTCTTCTCCGTGGCAGGCCCTCTACCATGCACCTTCACATGCTTTGGTTGGGTGGCCTCTCCAAACCTCATGTTTGATCTGATCCCCAGTGTTACAAGTGGGGTCTGGTGGGAGGTTGTTTGAGTCAGGGGTGTCAGATCCCTCACGAATGGCTTGGTGCTCTCCCCAAGATAATGAGTTCTCACTAAAGCTGGATGTTTCCAAAGTCTGGCTTCACCTCCTCCCTCTCTTGCTCCGTCTCTGGCCATGTGACTTGGCTGCTCCCCTTCACCCCCCTCTTGACTGGAAGCTCCCTGAATCCCTTATCAGAAGCAGTTAGTTGCAGGTGCAATGCTTCTTTTGTAGCCTTTAGAACCATGAGCCAAATAAATTTCTTTTCTTTATAAATCACCTAGTCTCAGGTATTTCTTTCTAACAATGCCAAAGAGAATCGACCCAAGTAAAAAGGCTTCCAGTTACAAGCCTGTCTTCTAATCCCTCACCAAAATCAGCAGTTTTGTCCAAAAAGCACTTGATCCATACAAGTACAGGTTGGCTGTAATGGTCACCAAAATCTGAAATCATGCAAATCATGTATTGGAAAAATAAAAATCAACAAAGACATTACTTTACTCATGGCATTCCCCAAAAAGTTCAAAACAAAATTAACTACACACCCCAAATTGATCCGGTGATATTCCACATAAATTCATCTGTTCAAAGCTTACATGTTCTAGAGTATTGCAACAAGGATGCAACACTTCATCTGCTATCCTTTGGTATTTATCAAAAAAATTAGTATATAGTAAGAATGTTTCTCTATATCCTATAATTTCTTCTGCATACCTTTCTTAAAACTACTTTCAAATTTCACCATATTCTACTTCATTTTAGAAGGAGGAAATTTATGTTTCCTCTACATTTGTTTCCACAATACCATTTTTATGAGGTGAAAAAGTTTCTTAGGTATATTGTGCCTTGTGTCCATACTCAAAATAACCTTATTATCATTTCTTTTTAGGAAAATCTTAAACCACTAAAGAGAAAGATTCTGCCTTTCACATTCAAGCTTTCTCTTATCATTATCTTCATTGAGAGAGGAATTCTTTGGGGAATAAGACAAATAGCTAACTGATGGTTGCAAGTCTAAGTTACCAACAATAGAAATGAGGTATTCAACGGTTTCTTTCATGACATAATGAGGTCAATAATCTCAACCCCTACAAAACTGTTTTCAGGATGGATGAACTCAAGTATGTAACATACCTACAAGAATACTTGACACAAAGTACACGGTGATAGATGTTACCTTCCCCCTAGGTAGACAACTGGACCCTGGACTTCTGGATATTATTCTCAGTTTCTTATAATTTACTATTATAACAAAATTATCTACTAGGACAAATTTCACGAGAAAACAACAACAAACTTAAAGATGAGCAAGAAAACACCACTTATTACCCACCAGAGTCTAATAATTTCATTTGACCTCTTACATAAATTATTTCATTCTTCCCGAGAAAGCACTGTTATTCTCATTTTAAATACAGGAAAGAGAAATTCAAATAGGCTAAGTAATTTGACCACAAATTAAATTCTACTTTAGAATTTAAACTGGCAAAAACAGGATTTAAATCCAAGTCTCTTTAGTTGTAGCTCTAAACACTCTGCCATCTAGGACTAACATCAAAGACTAAGTTACAAAATTAACTATATTTTGTATATAAAGAACTATAGAGTAATGGTTTCAAATAATAAATTATTAGCTTTCTATTAACTAACAAATATCAACCACTACCGTCACCTTCAAAGTGCTCCCCCTGGGACTGTTATGCAATGATGCCAGAACCTGGTCTACCCTTCAAAGCACTTTTCCTAGAATGAGTTCACAAACTTAATTGTCAGACTTCATAAGAAGTCTGATGGCCATTCCAGAAAAAGAGTTCTGATGGCCATTCCAGAAAAAGAGTTCAAAATTGCTTTGAAGGGTGAACAGTAAGCACTGTTATCAGTACACAGCTTCCCAAGAGGGATACCACAGGTTACCACAGGGATATTCAACAGTGACATGCGTAGTAGCACTTTCCTAGGATGAGTCCAAGAACTTAACTGTTTGATCTCATGTACCCACTCAATGAGTAATGCATTTTTATTTTTTTTTTTTGTAGAGACAGAGTCTCACTCTATGGCCCTCGGTAGAGTGCCGTTACATCACACAGCTCACAGCAACCTCCAGCTCTTGGACTTAGGTGATTCTCTTGCCCCAGCCTCCCGAGTAGCTGAGACTACAGTAGGTGCCTGCCACAATGCCCGGCTATTTATTTGTTTTTCAGTTCAGCCAGGGCAGGGTTTGAACTCGGTGTATGGGGCCAGCGCCCTACCCGCTGAGCCACAGGTGCCGCCCCGAGTAATGCACTTTTTACAGTGTTCAATTCTTTTTGAATCAGCCAGTACTTTTATATACAAACATGCTTTTATCATGGCTAGAATCTAGCTCCTGTTACCCCATTATGGGTAGTACAGCCTTCTATATGCCCATCAGTTATTTTACCAAGAATCTTACCATTCTTGACTAACATGTATCCTATTCAGGGCCACTTTAAGGTCAAGGGCAACACCTGTACTATGTTTTTTCCCTAAAATAATTAATTCACTAAGTAATTAATTGATTCATTTCACAAATGTTTATTGAGCACCCGATAGAGCAGACTCTGCTATAGGGAAGCTGAACAACGGTAATGAATAAAGCAGACGAGATGCCTCCCCTGGAGCTGCTTACATCTACTTGGGAGAGGCGGACTACAAACAAATAAGACGTTTCACATAGTAATAAGTACTGTTAAGTGTGACAGAACAAGACACTGGAAGGGACAAACCTGTTTTAACATTGACAACATACTACTGTATCTTTTATAAATAAAAGAACCACGTTAGGCTGTACTAACCATAACGGTAACAGGAGCTAATGGCTTTTCTGTTACAGGTAGATGATTTGAAACTAAGTAAATAGCAACATATGATGCCTTAATTCACCAAAAGGAAAGTTTCTTATCCTAGGAGAACTAGGATTAAAAATTCTCTCCACCTCTATTTGCCTCTAATATATTAGGAAATGACCTTAAAATAGTGCTAAACAGTCCTCAGCTCAATATATACAACTCATCGTGGAAGTGCAACACTTAAACTGGTCTCCAGCTGTTCAATGGGACACCTCAGTGATCAAAAGTTTAGTAGCTTTGGCAATATAAGATTGCTACAAAAGATCCTAAATGCTTATTCTCAATTTTAGTATTTATCTCACTGCAGACCAAGAACAAGTAGTTCAGGCTGGCAACAGTCCAGGGCCTACAAATTGAGTAGCACTGACCTAGAAAACTATTTTCAAACTTTAATCAAAATATAGTCAGAAATGTATTTTATCTTTTTTTTTTTAAGACAAAGTCTCACTCTGTCACCCAGGGTAGAGTGCAGCAGTTTCATCACAGCTTAGCTCACTGCAACCTCAAAGACCTGGGCTCAAGCAGGTCTTCTGCTTCAGCCTCCCAAATAGTTGGGATTAATGGCGTGTACCATCACACCTGGTTAATTATTTTATTTTTTTGTAGAGCAGAGGTCTGGCTACTGCACAAGCTCGTCTTGAACTCTTGGCCTCAAGAGATCTTCCTGCCTTGCCTCCCAAAGTACTCAGCTTAAAGGCATAAGCCACTATACCTGGAGGGACATATATTTTATATTATGATCTACCCCAGTATAAGTATAAATCAATAAAATACATATTTTCTTTTTTTGTCTTTCTTTGAGACAGAGTCTCACTATGTTGCCCTCAGTAGAGTGCCTTGGCGTCACAGCTCACAGCAACTCAAACTCTTAGGCTTAAGCAATTCTCTTGCCTCAACCTCCCAAGTACTGGGACCATGGGCACCTGCCACAACGCCTAGCTATTTTTTTGTCGTAGTAGTTGTCACCATTGTTTAGCAGGCCAGGGCCTGGTTCGAACCTGCCAGTCCCAGTGTATGTGGCTGGGCCCTAACCACTGAGCTACAGGCGCTGAGCCAAAATACGTATTTTCATGTGCAGCCCATTAAATATTCTGCTCCAGCCCATTTCAATTACAGAACAAATGAAAACAACAAGGTGGGTGGGGGGAGAAGGGTAAGGAGAAGATGCTCACCCTTACCCAGATATACTGAATAATTAGCCTCAGTTTGTAACATTCATCTTCACTTAAAGACAGAGAGGTCAGAAAGGTCCAGAAGCTTGACAGGTCATATAATAAATATGCCACCAAACTGTACTGAAACAGCCCATTTGCAGAACAATATTAAACTAGTTTTAATTTTTGAAAAATACTACATGCAGTGCTGGACAGGTGGCTCACTCCCATAATCCCAGCACTTGGGAAGCTGAGGCAGGAGGATCACTTGAGGCCAGGAGTTTGAGACCAGCTTGAGCAACATAGCAAGACCCTGTCTCTGAAAAAAAAAGTTAGCTAGCATGGTGGCATGCAACTATTCAAGGATATAGTTAAATGTGATTGTATCGCTGAACTCCAGCCTAGAAGACAGAGTAAGACCATGTCTCAAAAAAGAAAAAGAAAAGTATTACATGAAATAATATCCACAAAAAAGCACAAACTTAAAAGACCTAGCAACAATGCTAATTAAAACAGGGTTCTGGGAAGGGTATGCCCTTAAAGCTCATCCTCACCAAATTTGCTTTTGACATAATGACAATCACGGAGAAGAATAGAAATGCTGACCAGATTATTGTATGTGCTGTTCCAACAATGACATCCTCTAGCAAGTACTGAAAACTGAACCAGATAATAGAGACTTCCTCTATTTTATAAAGGGTGAAAATATGGAGAAGGCAAATACTGACGGATATCTCTTAAGACAAGAAAAAGTCTGAAATGTAATAGATTCCCTAGCAGGAGAAAAACACACCTTTAATCTGATGCCTTCTTTACATTGGCTCTAAGGATCTCCTAAAAGACCTCTAGAGAATGGGAATAGGAAATTCCTATCATATTAATTTCCTCTTTTTATTACAGAAAAATCTGAGACCTCACAAAGGATAACAACTAGTGCATGGAAAAAACATACAGCATTCCTGTCCCTATGCTATGATCAAAACAAAACAAAAAAAAACTATTTACAATAAAGTTTGAAAAAGCATGTTTGTAAATCTGGCATCAAAGTTCCTGATTCCTCTCAAGATAATGATTCTTTTCTCTGAACTATTTTGATGTTTAATGCTTTCGGCTGCTTTTCTAAAATGTGCTTGCTGAATACCAATGTCAAGTTTTTAATTCAAAGAACTTTCCTTTCCTTACAGTTGTTTAACTGGAATGGCTGCCCAGGGTAATGCCAACCCAGGAGCTGTTTCACTATTTCAGGGATCCTTCCTTGCACAGGGCAAGTCGACATCAACTGACCACAAGTTCTCTTCAGGCTCAAGGGAACATGAATATCTCTTCTACACATTCAGTATGATACAGCCTTCTTTTTCATCCTGAAAATCTGTCTTTATTAACTAATTATTTTATTTTTCTCAGGGATGTACTATTTATGACAAGTTGAGAGGAATTCAGAATAGACTGGCAAATAAACTGATATTAATGTTAGCTTCAAAGAGAGGTAAATTTTTTAAAAGCATGTAAATCTTAGCCTGCTGATTTGATAAGGAGTGCAAGACAGCCTCTAAAATGTTTGGTATCTGACAGAGGTAAGAGCCGACTGCCCAGATTCTATCCTAGCTCCTCTATTTACTAGCTGTTCGTCCTAGGTCAATTACCTAACTTCTTGCTCTGTTTTTCTACCTATAAGATGGGAATAATAACAATACTTACCTCATAGTATTATAGAGAAAACTAAATTTTAAAAATGTCTGTTAGGTGCTTAGAACAATATTTGGCACATAAATAAACAGTATCATAGTGTCAGCTATGAATTTATCATCCTTTACGACTTGGAAAACTAAACACAAATGGCAGTTACAATCTTCTTCCAGGCTCTAGGAAGAAGAGAGTTCAATGTTAAACCCAAAATAGTTTTGTGAAAGCCACCTTACCAGTCTTATTTCAGAAAATGTTGGTTTCTTGATTGCCTTATTAAGGGGGGGAGGGGACAGTAATAATGGAAATGCAATAACTCACTCTAAATCACCCATAATATACAGAATTACCCCTAGGTCCCCAGAATAAAAGTGAAATCTGCTTGTCTTCTAAACAATTCCTTTAACTAGTAACATCCAGGGCTTGCTGACAACTACACTGGTTTCTGTAAAGTTTGATGGAAAAGAAAGCGGTTATGTGTTGCATCATCAAAGTGAACTTGATGACTTGTCATTTTCTGAGTTCCTCTCAGGCCCTTCATTGAATCTTAGGTACAAGGACAACACCTAGGCTTACCATGGCATGTAATTATGTGCACCTGTGCTCAGGGGCAATGTCTATGGGACAGTGTGGGCCTTGGATGCCTCTGAAACCATCACCAGGGACTGGTGATGGTGTCCACCTAGATAAGAAACTATCATAAACTGGTCAGAGAGCAAGCTTTGCTCTCAATCCCCATAGAGCATATTAAAATTTCCTCTGAAAATGCCTCCAACAAAAACAGTCAGGAAGACAAAATAACCAATGCCAAAACACATGTTACTATATATCCAACATGGTTCCTTCTCTCTCATTCACATCATTGCTAATAACCATAATCCCAGTCATACGTGGTAATAAAATACAGTAATTACAGAAGAGAGCAGCAGTGTGTTCATGGACCACACCCAAAGCTGTGGGTGAGCTGCATATTTCAATTAATGTTGGGATCCATATTTAAGAAAAATGGAACTTGCATACTAATCTTTGTTCTTGTTTTGACAAGCATAACATCTAAGAGTTTGGCTGCTTTCACTCGTGGCCTTCTTTTCAGCCATCTATCAAATAAAATTGCAATTTAGCACCTCACTGATCTCCTGTTTTCTAGGGAAACCTGCCCCAAAGCAAACACTGGCATATGCTTATGCTTTAGTGTTTCTATGAAAATAAGAGGCAGCACAATTCATTGCTCTTCATGTTGAATATGTGCCTTCTATAGGTTCCAAGAAAGAGATCAACTGTTAAAGATGGTAAAATACTGGTGAATACGGCTACAAGAAGCCATGGAAGGAACATTTTTAGAGTTAGAGCAGCTTTGCAAAAATAGCACCATATAGTCCTGTCTCGTTCAGATAATTATAACTTTCTACCTCAAAGTCAGCAAAAACTTTTGTTATAACAAAGCTATCTGCTGTAGCCTATGTTTAATAAAGTTAGATACTAAGAAAACTAGGCCAGTTTCTGAAACTTGACAAAATCCTCAGTAAAGACTTGAGAAATCAAAGAATCATATATACCTTGACAGGTCACCCAGGCTGACAACATCACAACATCAAAATCATAATAAAACTTTTTTTTAGTTTTTCAGGTTTCATGATAGAAAACAATAATAAGTTGTCTATGCTAAACTATCATATTTCCTATTAGTCTAATCAAATCTATTCTATGGCAATTTATTTTCTTTAGTTTACGAAAAATAATAAGCATGAAAACCTATGCAGACTCAAACAAAATACCGCTATGGCTGACATTCTCTAGACAAAAATTTTATTATAACTGTATGCAGGGATGACCTGACACATGGTTTTTATTTAAAGCACTTCAGATCAACATCTACTTACATAACTTAGTTCTCATGAAGTTTTTTACTATTCCCCTAAAAAAACACCATAGCTCATTTTACAGAAAAAATGGAAGGGAAAGCTGATTTATTTATACTTTCACTAGAATAAAAATAAGCAACAAACAACACACAAAAGCTGAAAATTTTATTCTCAAATCAGGTTAGTATTTGGTAACACCTGAACATATATATATAAAAGCAAAGCTTCTCCTGTTAAAATAAAATTATAGACAGAACTCAGAAAACACTGTACTGGCCTCCTATACTACCATCCTAGGATACTTCAGGACAGAGTTGAATCCTTATATACAGACAGAAAAACTAAAATTCAGTTACAGTAGGCTGACTACTATTTTCTTGCCCTTTCTACTACACTTTGGACATGTTTATGCCTCAGTTTTCTCATTTGAAAAATGGGTATACCAATTCTCTCTCATCTGCCTTACCCTTACAAGGAGACATCATAACATTAAGAAATTTCAAGCATGTATTTTATTTGGAATTAAGCCAAGACACAAGTCACAATAGCCATTTTAACAACAGTAAATTAGTATAAGTTAATTACTCTATATTACTTTCCTTACCTGTTAAAGAGGTTAAAGCCACTTACCTCAATGGGCTACTCTGAGGATTAAATGATGCAATATATGATAATATATGTAAATTGTCTTGTAGTAAACCTGCAACTTGTAGTTGCTGAATAATAAATATCCTAGACTTCACATAGCATTTCCATGTATTTATAAAATGAATTTATTTGTAAAATAATCATACTGTACTTTTACAGTCCAGTTCATGATTAACAATCTGACTACTCGTGTCCTTTAGTGTGACTGAAATAAAAGATTCAAATGAAAAAATGTATATAAGCTAAAGGTAAGTTAAAAGTAGAATGATTCTTCACACTAATATTCAATTCTACTAGACCTAAATTCTATGTTGAAATAACATTTGACAAACTTACACAAAAATGGGAATTAAGTCTTTCTCCGTATGCATACACGCTCCTCCACTTACAATGGAGGAGGAGGTTACATCTCACTACACCCATGATAAACTAATACTATCTTAAATCTGCCAGACATGGCAACTTATGTCTGTAATTCCAGCACTTTGGGAGGCCAAGGTAAAAAGAACACTTGAGGCCAGGAGTTTAAGACTAGTTTGGGCAACAGGCTAGAGACACCTTGTCTCTACAAAAAATTAAATAATTCGCTAGTAGTCCTAGCTACTAGAGAGGCTGAGGCAGAAGTTGGGCAAAATCATAACAGTAATAAAGTGCAGAATGTCTCATGTAGTTTACTGATTACTGTATTAAAAGTGAAAAACAGGGGGAGGAGCCAAGATGGCGGTCTGTAGCCAGCTTTCTGCAGACGCTCCTGTCCAGAAGGAGAGTTAAAGGACAGAAATTTAGCGAGAAAAGTGAAAAACAGACTGCATCGTCCTAAAGTCGAAAAATCTTAAGTCAACCATTGTAAGGTGAGGACCATCTCTTCTGTATACATATACTGCACATCACAAGTGTACTTTATAATATATTGTGGCAATAAGTTTTTAAAAAATTGACAAAAACTGTTCACAAATGTGATAATGCTACTTCTTCCTTACCACTATTTATTCTTTTACCATATGCAGCTGTCAAAAGTTTAACTATGTGATTACATATTGAATATTTCCTTTACTAGCTAGTATAGCAGTTTCATGGTAGCAGTTACCATGTCTGTCTTGTTCACCTCTGTATACCTGAAATAGATATTGAAAGAATGCATCATCGGTGTGTTTACATACATTTTTATGTATGTGTATGTGTGTGCATACAGACACACACGGAAATGAATACATATAAAGAGAATACCAAATTATACTTATTTTTTCTAGGTAGCAAATGTGTTTCTTTTTTTTCTATATCTTCCAAATATGTGTAATTGTTTTACAAGAAGAAAACAGCCATGAATATTTTCTTAAGGAGAAAATTGCCTGAAATAAAAAATAACAGAGAATAAGGAATCTGAAAAGATACTCAAATGATTTTGCCATCTCTTGATAAAAGATGACCTCCACTGGGATTACTGCACACATTCAGGGAAAGGGGTTCAGGCAAAGAATACCAATTGATTAGTTTTAAATAACAAAATGATGAAATTTATACCCAGGGACTCTACAATCCAATAACAAAAAAGAGGATGGCAGCCAGGAGTGGCGCGACATGCCTGTAAGCCACTGAAGGAGTTTGAGAGCAGCCTTAGCAACCTGGCAAGACCTCAGGGCTATTTCTTAAAAAATAGAAAGGCAGCCAGGCAGCCAGGCATGGTGATGCATGCCTGTAATCCCATTCCATTTTGGGTGACAGAGTAAGACTCTGTTTCTGAAACAAACAAAGTGGAGGGTGGCTATCTCAGTCTTAGCAAAGACCTTCCTGGCAAAATGATTTGCAAAGCTATTGTTATCTGTGAAGACAACACTATAGAACAATACATAAAAATATATTACGAATGTGGAAGAAAAGTTTTTAAAAAATGTGTTTTCAGAAAATATTTTTACATTTTCCCATACGTAAGCTTACCGAATGTATTCACCTTTCAACGACATGTCTATATACACTCTCTGTAGAAAGCTGAATTTCTTTATAAGAACTGGATTTCAAACATGCAGATACTAAACTCATCTCATGGCGAGCTCTGCAATCTGTCACGGACAGAGGGACCATAGTCATCACCAGCATGACACACTAAGATAATCCAATACAGTGAACGGGGTGTGGCTCACAGACCCAGTCACGGCCACAAAAACTCCAAGTGCTCCCTTGAACCCTGAGGGTTCTCCACTAAGTCCTGATACACTGTATCCTCCTCTAATCTGCTTAGCACTGAATATTTACACCGCCATTGAAAAAAAAAAAAAAAAGGCTATGGATTTTTAAAAAATTATTGTTAATAATAATGATATTGAGAAGATGGCAAAAGAAGTAGGGCTACAGATAAAATGTTCACCTACCCAAAAAGGAAGTCAGAGGATAATACAATAACTAAAACTGATATTTAAGAGTTAGAAGATGGTTACTATTTAGAAATATAATTGTAAACATTAGCTGGTTGCCTCAGCTAAAGAGACTAGGTTAAGGAGAGAGGCAGAAAGAAACCACTGGTTTATAGCCTTCATCTGAAAGCTATAGACGAGTTTTATAGTAGGGCTGAGTACATTGGATACTTTTTCTTCCATTCTTGAGATGCTTTGCTAAGAAGAATATGTTCCAGCTCCATCCATGTAAACATGAAAGAGGTAACACACCTACGGTGCATCTTAGAAGGGTACAGGTGAAACTTGCTAAATGCGGAATATAAAGGTCTTAACACAATAACTAAGAAAATGCCATGAAGACTATGTTAACCAGTTTGATGAAAATATTTCAGATTGTATATGAAACCAGCACATTGTACCCTATGATTGCACTAATGTACACAGCTATAGTTTAATAAAAAAGAAAAAAGAAAAGAAACCATTGGGTTTTTTGTACTGTATAAGCCCTTTAACAGTAGTTATTATATTATTTGCATAAAATATTTGATAAAAATTAATTTTTAAGAAATATATTTGGGATTCAAAATATGAAATAAGGCAGTAACATTAGTGATACATACATATACAGAGAAAATTATAGCTAAAAATTTTAAATATAAGAAAAATAATTAGATTTACCATCTATATTGCCTTGCCCTTTCCACAATCTATGACCATATCAGAGATGGGCCTGATGTTACCCTGATATGTCTTTTTTCTACTGCTACCACACAAAACTAGATTACTGTTTTTTAGCCAATTTCAAATATCACTATTTTATGAAGCAAAACCTAAGAACTGTGACTCCACTCATATTTTTCTTATATAAAATTTCACATTTGGGCTTTATATTTCTAACAGTATATATAAAAATGCAATTTTACCTAGAGCAAAATTTGCTATATTTAAGAGATGCTTTTATCTTTTCATTCAATTGGTCAACAAAAGCTCAACTGAGGACATATAATGCATAATCGGAAATTAATTTTAATGCTACTTTCAGGATCTTTAAATATAAACAGATAATATTTGCAGAGTTAGAATTTGGTCTGTTTAATTTTAAAAAGACTATAAATCTCAGATACAATCCCTTTCATAACACAAGCATTAAAAACAGCTTTTAAACAATACTTTCATTTTTCCTCTGTTTTTTCCAACCACAAGAATGTTGCCCACATTTCTTTCAACAAAGCTCTCAGCTACTCAACCTGACAACTTGTGAATATTTTAAAATTATACTAGAGTACATACTACACTGTTAAGTTGTCACTAAATGACTGACAAATTAAGCTCCTCAGATTTTGAAAATAGTTAACTAAGATGATACACAAAAATGGTCATCTAAGTGTTCGTTAGAAACACTTGTACACATACACAGGTCCTCTCAGCAACACAACCACACCCTTGCTAGGCATTAGGTAGCTACGTATTACAGTGATTAAGGAGGCTTTAAAATCATTAGGTGGAGTCAAAAATCTTACCTTATAAGTAAAGTACTAAGTAATATCTACTTACTGAACATAAAAGGAAATAATGAGTTCACATACAGGAAAAAATGTCAACTAGTCCTTTTGTAAAGAATGAATAACATATTTCCTAAACTGAGAAAAAAAAAGGGGGGGGGAGAAGATAAAATGAAAGAGGACGCCTCCTCTACTCCTCCATATCCTCTTAGAGAACAATTTGTGCTCAGCTGCACAGGAAGACTTTTCTTTCTGAACTGACCTCAGTTATCAGTTTTTTCTTTTTGGGTCATATCCTAGACATAGTGGCTGATTAGGTAATCATTATGTTGCCTCGATTTAATTCGTCACATTTACGTATATTTTAGCATTGCCTATGTATCAAGACTTGTATGTGTACAGTAAGAGATATCACATGACTGAATAAAATAATTAATCCTTCTTCCAAAGACCTTAACATTTACTTTTATTTGGGGAGATGAAATGAACAAGCAACAGATGGTAGTGTTTAAATATGGGTTGAGAAGTGAGAAATATTTGACTCTAGAAATCAAAATCTCTGAAGATAAAACCCAGTAATTTGCTTTGAATCTTTAATCGCAATAAAGTTTCAGGGTCTTGATTTTGGAGAATCCAAGGGGTGTTCTTTGATTGACTGCTTACTCATAAATTCATTTGGGTTCAGCTTTGGCACAAATAGTTTATGGGGCCCTTTTCAAACATAAATCTAGCATCCTCCAGACTATTAATTTCTCTATCCTTGGCACTTGGCAGCACTACTTGCATAAAGCAGATATAGAATAAGCTTACATAGCACATTATCCTTAGCATTCTGTTTTGATAAATGTTAGAGTGGTCTTTTCACCTGTTCTTCAAAATTTTCTAAACCCTTCTTCGGTCTTTGCTTTTCTATTTGAATTTTTAATTGGCATGTTAATTCGAGCTTTCGTTGTTTTTGTCTGTTTTGTCTTTCCCAATCTCTTATTTCTTATCTATTTAATTGTACTGCCAGACTTCAACCTCACTGTAGAAAGAGTGTATTTCCAAGAAAAGAATTGCCCTATTTTCATGAATTTTCTTCTTGCAGTACTTGTACAATAAAGTGTCAAAATATTATGGTGGGTAATTTTTAATAAGAGTAATAACAAACATCATTAATTCTAATCAGAACTATTCCCTTCTGTCCCTCAAATTTAGAGAATTGCTAAGGACACAGAGAATTTAAAAGTTAGAGTTTTAGAATTTTAAACTTCTAGCATTCTAAAATTAGACTTTTATGAAACTACAACTCTTCAAAGCTTAAGTCAATACGTGGTATCTCTGATGGATACTTTGAATTGTATCAATTAGAGCTAAAATGCCACCAGAGATAATAGACCAAAGTTATTCTGAGAAGTGATGATAAGCTCCAGCCAAAGCCACGTTGTTCTCTTGCATCTTTCAGTATTTGACAACAGACAGGGCTTAAAATAGTGTTACAAGGACAATATAGCACATGTTAAAAATACTTGCTAACAAGTATTCCAAATTCCTTGTCTTCTACAATTCATTTAATCATTATATACATATATGGAAGTAATTAAAATGTTTCCACCAAATAAATAATGCATAAATCTTTCTGATGTGTCCAAACTTTGAGTTCAAAAAGTGATAATTAAATATATTTTATACAGAAAAACAATCCTTATGCAATCATAGACGAGAATATTTAAGACTAGAGAAATGTCTTAAACCAAACCTTATAAAATAAGCAAACAAAACATATTCAGACGACAATTCTACTGAATCATCATGTAATTATGTACTATATCATTTAATTTCCATATGTTAGTATGTGTTGTATTTGTATGTATACTGCGTACTATATAGCTGACTCCAGCAAGAAGGCATATATAAAAAGTATTATATTCTGCAAATCATTATACAAATATGAGGTATTGATATCATTTTTCTGAGGATTTATAAGGGACACAAGAACTTTTGAATTATGATGTATATGAGATCCCTGTAGATGCCAAACTCTCTGATTGTGCTACGATTTACCAATCTCAGGTTTCCTAGCAGTTGTGGCCCAGGGATGCTTACTAAATGTTTAAGAATAAAAGAGTAAAGTTCTAAAAACATGAAGTTGCCACCTCTGACAATCGTGACAAATAAATACAGCTGAGAAAAACTACCCTTCCATTCATGGTACAAAAAGAGAAGGCTGCTCAAAAGGGTTTATAGCAGTGATTTTCAACCAGTGTGCCACAAGAGGTGTGCCGTGAAAGTTTTTAAAGATCGTTAATTAAATGATCTGTGAAAGAAGTTCAAAGCACAGTAAGAAGTATATTCTCTTTTTTTTTCCCACTCTTTTTGGATAAACATTAAGTGTCCTGTGGAAGTTTAACTATAAGTTCAAATTTGCTGTGAGATAAGAAAGGTTGAAAAACACTGGTTTAAAGCCTCTATATAATGTTGGTAAGTAGCAGGTGACGAAGATGAAAAAGATTTTTAAAAAGAGGAGACAATGCTGGGGGTGGGGGTGGGGTAAGAAACTCGTTGGCAGTGACAAAAGAAAGAGGAACACTGTGAATTGAGCACGGACCGCACGTCACACAAACAGGCCTCTGACATCTATATACAGCATCAAGAAGTGTATTTTCTCATTTTTAAAATAATATATTTTGTCCCATTGTGTGCATGTGCCAAAATATACTATCTCCTACTGATAAATATTTGCTCTTCACAATGTTTTAACGATTTACTTTAGATATGCTTCATTTCATGCCTGTACAGGTGTATCCACAGCATAAATTTCTAGAACAGAACTGGTAGGTCAGAAGGTATCTTCATTCTCCATCTTTGGAAGGGGACAGAGCCTACAGATATCATGTCCATCAAAAGCCTTCTCTAGGAATGCATACAAACAGTTAATCCAACAGGAGCATGAGAATGCATATATTAAGACAGACAGAGAGACTATAGAGGTCATTTAGCAACTAACCATGTACTCCATGTAGCATCTCCTCCCTAATAAGAAAATGAAGCTGGCAGCACGTTTCCTGACTGCTGGCATGCAAATGAAGGTCAATGAAATCTCCATCCAACATCTTAAAGGTCAGAACCAACAGCAAATAGACACAAAACTGATGTTTTCTGCAAGTAGTTATTTAGGGAAACCACAAATGTACTTAATATGAATTAAAGGACAAGATGATCATCACTGTGTAGGGACTTGGCCCCTTACATGGCTTTTTCAGCTCAAAGAAATACTGCCAAGGCAATGAGACGAAACATTTATTAATCAGGTATTTATTTATACACATAAGCAAGAAACTGAAACAGAATAAGAGGAGTCTGGCTGGTCGCAAGACATCAAATTACCGCGGTAAGGTATTAAGTACACAGCAAAAGTTGTGAGCTGAGAAAAGACTAATTTATCTGTGAACTCTACTAGGCTTAAAGGGAAGTGGGTGTGTCCTGAAGAAGATTAGATGAATTCCTAAAATGTTTTTAAAGCAGAATAATGTGAGTCACTCACAGGGAGTAAACAGGCACTTTATATCTGATGTCTTTTGCTTCACCCTTTTACTTCCTCTCTTATCTTCCCTTAGAAGAATGTCTTGAAAGGAGTACAATTCCTTATCTCCCAAATTAAAAATTGGATGTATATGAGCTGTTTCTACTGAATCTACTAAAAATCCAGGCAATAGCCCTCCAATTTCTAGCTGTAGCCCTCTGAAGGGATAAGACAGAGTGGAAATATCATCCACCTCACTCCTATTTGCCTGCTGTAAATAAATGCATGTTCAAAGAAGCATTTTTCTTCTAGTTGGCAAGACCTCTCTATAAAAATGTCATGACAATTGGATGTCAAAAAGAGACTCAGTTGATAGTTTTCATAAAAGGCACGAAAAAAAGTTATGGCTGTGGGTTTGGAGAGTATATTTAGTTGAGCAATAGGCATGGGCTCTTCTGGATTAAGTAATCTGAGTTCAAATTCTCGATCAGTCCTAGATGAGTAGCTCCATACAAGTTACTCAAATTTCCATTGCTTCATTTTTTTTTTTTAAAGCTGTTTCCCACAAAGAAAAAGAAGTGTGAAAGAAGAAAGGGCACAGCAGGCGTTAAGTAAGAACAGAATCCTACATAGATTAGAAATGTTAAAAAACCCAGCACCCTCAATGACCAGAAATCAGACACATCAACTGTGATGTGAGACAGGTAAGGATGGGAATAGGCCTTTGGGGGGTAAAAAAAACAAATTAAAAGATTACTTAACAGCACTGTACCTACCAGGAGTGAGCAGGCATGTCAAGCACTGACATTGTCAGCCCTTATGACTCTGCTATAGAAATCTCTGTCTGTAGATGAGCAGTTGCCTACATAATGTACCAGCAAGCACAAGGAAGGCCGACCGGCCAACCAACCAGAAGGGAAGCCTGGAAAGGACTGAATCTCGGAAACAGTGATAAAGTATGTCAGTAAGACCTCCTATTTCAGGCAATCTCTACAGCTATAATCCCTCCAGTATGCATAATTCAACACTTTAAGAAGCCAAAATCTGGCAGACAGAGTAACAGTCTCCCAAAGATGTCTCTGTCTCAACCCTCAGAGCCCATGAGTATGGTAGATCATGTGCAAAGGGGAATTAAGGATACAGATGAAATTAAGGTTCCTAATCAGATGATCGCAAAATAGATTATCCTAGAGCAGTGGTTCTCAACCTATGGGTCGTGACCCACAGGAACTACATTAAAGGGCCGCAGCATTTGGAAGGTTGAGAACCACTGTCCTAGACTATCCAATGGGCCCAATGTAATCAAAAGGGTCCTTAAGTGTGGAAGAGGGGAGAAGAGTCAGTGCTGGGATGATTTGACAAGAGACAGATTCCTGGGCCACTGCTGCCTCTAAAAATGAGAAGAACACAGCCAGGGAATGCAGGTATTCTCTAGAAACTAGAAAAAGCAAAAGAAAGGATTCTTCCCTAGAACATCCAGAAAGGAAAATAGCCTCATAGAAACCTTAATTTTAGCTCAGTGAAATCCATTTCAGACTTCTGACCTCTAAACCTGAAAGACAATAAATTTGTGGGGGATTTTCAGCCACTAACTTTGTGATAATTTATTACAGCAGCAGTAGGAAACTAAAATACAAAGAAATAATTCTTGAAAAACTTTTACAAAAATGTTATAGTGAACAGTTTTAAAAATCAAGGTATTTGATGTCAATTTATCTAGCAAATTCAGTTATTCAGAACTGGCTATGCTCTGAGGTTTCTGGGATAACTGAAGTTTTACCACTAACTTCAGAGATACTTTTTCCCCCTTAAATCCTAAGGTCTTAACAGTTAGTAAAAACCTAGATGGTACAATGTTAATATCATCCACAAGCAATTTCTAGTACCTTAAAGTCATTAAATATTTATTTTGGGAATGGCCTATTGTCAAAAAGAGTGTTAGGATCAAACATGTTAAGTAAAAACTGTAAGATATATAAACACATACATACACAATAAAGTTTACGGATTTACTATCCCTGATGTTTTTGTATCTCTTACCATACACTAAATTTAGTTTTATATTTTAAAAATTACTTCGAATTATAAACAGGATGTTGTAAAAGTCAAAAACATCTACATGTTTCTCCTATTAATAATAATATATTATTTAGTATGCATAATTCAACATAAGTGTATTTAATTAATATTTAATGTGAGATAAGTTAACTAAATCACATTAACTTATATCCCTAAAGAGTAAAAGTATCAGGAAAGAAAACCTGTCAGGAACCTCTTCAAAGTAGTAAATTCCAAAGATTTTCAAATAGCTTTTGTCTGATATCAACATTAAACGCAAATAGAAGAAGGAAAAAAAAAAATCCCTGCTTGTATACACTTCTCTCGGTGAGGTTTGCCTCTGTTTCTACACTGTTACTTCCCATCTGAAGCCTTTCTGTTTGTTTTCAGGCTGTGTGTACACAGATGTTCACAAGAGGGGATGAAGGGCAAGGTTGAAATGGGTAGCAGTGAACTAAACATTTCCATTGCAGATGAAATTAATAGCAGGGACAGTATTGGTAATGTACTATCATCTGGGTTAGAATATTTTAACAATTCATCACTGTGTTCGATTGTATAAGAAAATATCCTATCTCCAAAATGTGTCGTAAATGTTAATGGTCAATACAAATTTTCTGTCCATCGTTTGTACTATCTTTACAAAAGTAGAAATAAAATATTTATAAATACTACTCAACTGAGCTTACAACTTCATAGCTTTCTGCACTTTATAATCATTCCATTTAAGACACAGACCACATTAAGACTATAGGGTAAGAGTTGTTACAAAATACCACGAAATAAGACATATTTTAGAAAACACTGTGTTCTGAGCGGTGCCTGTGGCTGGGGCACTGGCCCCATATAGCGAAGGTGGTGGGTTCAAACCTATGAAAATGTTACCTATTTAGAAAAAGAAGCCCTTGGAGATGAATTAAGTTAAAGATCTCTAGAAGAGATTCACCCTGGATAATCAGATAGGCACTAAGTGATCAAGGGTTGTTATAAGAGAAAAAAGAGGAGACAAGAAAGGCATACAAAGAGGAAGAGGCCAATGGCCCACATCACAAAATCTCAAAACTGCAGATGCTG
>CAUYON010198272.1:0-13682 GCA_963573935.1 Arctocebus calabarensis
CAATTGAAGCAACACCAAAAATAGATTACTGGGATCTGATCAAACTAAAAAGCTTCTGCACAGCCAAGATCACAGTAAGAAGAGCAAGCAGACAGCCCTCAGAATGGGAGAGGATATTTGCAGGTTATGCTTCTGACAAAGGTTTGATAACCAGAATCCACAGAGAACTCAAACGTATTAGTAAGAAAAGAACAAGTGATCCCATTTTATTGTGGGCAAGAGACGTGAGCAGAAGCTTCTCTGAAGAAAACAGGTGTACAGCCTACAGACACCTGAAAAAGTGCTCATCATCTTTAATCATCAGAGAAATGCAAATCAAAACCACTTTGGGATATTATCTAACTCCAGTAAAAGTGGCTCACATAACAAATTCCCCAAACTACAGATGTTGGTGGGGATGTGGAGAAAAGGGAACACTTCTGTACTGCCAGTGGGAGTGCAAGCTAATATGTCCCTTTTGGAAAGAAATATGGAGAATACTCAGGGATCTAAAAGTAGACCTGCCATTTGATCCTGCAATTCCTCTACTAGTTGTATATCCAAAAGACCAAAAATCACTTTATAACAAAGATATTTGCACCAGATTGTTCATTGCAGCTCAATTCATAATAGCCAAGTCATGGAAGAAATCCAAGTGCCCATCAACCCATGAATGGATTAATAATAAATTGTGGTATATGTATACCATGGATATTATGCAGCCTTAAAAAGAGATGGAGATGTTACCTCTTTTACATTTACATGGATGGAGCTAGAACCTGTCCTACTTAGTAAAGTATCTCAAGAATGGAAGAAAAAAATATCCAATGTACTCAGTACTATTATGAATCCAATTTACAATCAGTCACACTTTCACATGAAGAATAGATCACAACTATGGCCCAAGATGAAGGAGGAGGAGGGAGGATTTTAGGGAGGGGGAAGGTCAGATAGAGGGAGGGCAAATGGTAGAATCACACCTATGGTGCATAATGCAAGCATACTTGTTGGATTTATTAAGTATAGAGTATAAATGTCTTAACACAATAATTAACTAAACGAGATGAGGTTTATATTAAAAAAATAAATAAATAAAATAAAACTTTATTTACAAAATAATACAATAGAGTTTTTGGCAGCCCTAGCGCAGGGCCTCAGTTTGCTGCCACCAGATCAGACTTGTTCTGTATATTTCCATTATCTGATACAAGTTTATAACAGAACCACAAAGTTTAATCATACAGCAAATAAACTTACCTTCTCTCCAGGAATCCCAGGAACACCAAATTCACCTTTACTCCCAACTGCACCCTAAAACATAGAAATGTTCATGAAGAGTTTTTTTTTTGAAGTATGCATTAATTGCTAATATTGTCAAAGAGAATCTACCTTCGCATAAACAAGTTGCTTTTGTTCACACCAAAGTTCATGCTACGAGTTCCTTTCTCATTTTCTCCACAGTTAACCAAACTAGACTTTGGCAATCAATAAATTATAAAACAAAAAACTTAATAATTAGTCAACAAATATCTATGTGCTCACTGAACTAAAAGTAGACATTTACACAGATGTATATTATATAATCAGCTCTGCCATTTCTTCTATATTTTTCAAAGATAAGGAGTAATTCTATTCCCACAACTTCAGTTAATACCAGAAATGTGTTTAAATGAGTTAAAAGCTGCATCCTGGATGATGCTTTCAATTCAAATAATTCACTAAATTTTAGACTCTGGAGTATCTTTATTTGTTTCACTTGGTGTGTCTGACTTTATATCTTCCAAGAAAAACACTGGCACTGGGTCAATCCAATAGTCAACTTCCCTACTTTTCCACCTAAATTGCCAAGCAAGACTAGAAAAATCAGTGCCATGAGGCCTATGGGAATAGGGCAAAATAATACAAACTTTTTAGATCAGTTTCTCTATCATTTACACTCTTAATTTTGTGAAGACACTGTATAATAACACCCACCATTATAACGGCGTTACTTGTCAATTTCAAATTAAGACAGACAAACGAATTTTACCTTAAAACAAATTCCTGTAGATTACATGAGGACCACAATGGGTAAAATTGATACATAAAAAAATATCCTGTCAATTAACGCAATGTATTTAATATAAGATTAGAAAAGATTAACACTCTTCATTTCGAGTATTGACACAGGCAAAGAAGTTGAAAGCAGAATATTAAATCTTCTGCACAGTCATTACTAAGAGAAGATAGATATTCCTTCTTTTAAAAAAATGTGATCATATTTGGATGCAGTTCATTTTGTATTAGTGTGGTATAGCTGCAGTGAAAACTTACTTGCAGTCTTTAGTTAGCTTATTCAACTACTCAAAGTAGAAACTTCTGTAGTGGGACTGGAAGGCAGGAAAATCAATACCAGTTTCTGACTAAGAATTAAGTTAACTTTTTCCATTTAAAATTGTTTTGATTTTCCCTCAAAGTATATCAGCAAAGCAATCATTGCATAAAGACAATAAATTTTGGCAAATTAACTGGAAATGTGGTAGATAATAATAGAAAACTCTAAAGGGTTGGTATTATTATCTAACCTAATGTCCTTGAAGGTTCAGGAACATTAAAATTTAGCTGCTATTTTACAAAATTCTAAGAGAATTTCAACCTGAAGTGGGTGAGGGTATTAACAAGGGTCTTAAAGAGAAAATAATGTGGTTGCTAAGTAATTAGGTTGCTAACTGCACGTGCTAAGGAAAGGGAATTAAAATATTCTGGAAATTATAGTAATTGAGTCTGAATGAAAGAAAAGCATCAATTATTATTTCAAATAATGTTATATGGAGTTTAGTCTTGGACACAGAATAGTTTGATTAGGTGCCCTGAATCAGAACACTGATCCCAACGAGGTGTTTGAATATAAGGGGTGGCATTTTTAACCATAATACTCCATGAGAGGAGAGCATCAGCTTTATAAAACAAAGACCCCAACCGGCAAATTGTATTAAAAGACTGTCTATGGTGAGCAACAGGGGTCTAGTTTCACTCTTCTGCATATGGATATCCAGTTTCTCAGTACCATTTATCAAAGAGAATGTTTTTCCTCAATGCATGTTCCTGTGACCCCTGTCAATAGATGGATTTATTTCTAGGTTTTCTGTCCCATTTCACTGGGCTATAGCTTTGACTTTATGTCAGTCTAAAGGTGTTAACTTTTCTTTTTTTTTTTTTTTTTTGCAGTTTTTGGCAGGGGCTGGATTTGAACCCCCCCACCTCCAGCATATGGAGGTGGCGCCTAACTCCTTTGAGTCACAGGCACCGCCCTAAAGGTGCTAACTTTTGAGAATCTACCTGGATAAGTTTTGAGGAAACTTTCCTGGATAAGAAAAGAGTCAAACAAAGATACACACTAAATTATGTCAAAACTTGTGGCTGTTTTCTAAGTGATTTTTTTCTTCTTCATTAAATAATTGGAAATATCAAGCTAAAACTGGTAAGTATCAATCTGAAAAGAAATTTTGTTCTTAAAAGAAAAAATGTAGTAGAACAACAATGAATAACATAACTCTTCTAGGATGATCATATTTTGCTCTTTCCTTGCGAATTGATTTTTTGTCCCACTTGGCAGTATCTCTTTAGTGACTGGGAAATAGAACTT
Source organism: Arctocebus calabarensis (assembly GCA_963573935.1). Lineage (NCBI taxonomy): Eukaryota > Metazoa > Chordata > Mammalia > Primates > Lorisidae > Arctocebus > Arctocebus calabarensis. Next base: position 3,605 of record CAUYON010198272.1, read on the forward strand.
GCAGTGATGAGTTGATGATTTTGACTTCCCTTGAGGTACGGTGCTGACTACCCATTCAACATATTTTGAGCTCCTATTATGTGTCCCTATGTAGGGACTTCACAGGAATCATATTCTAATGATGAAAAACTAGATGCAAAAAGACAAATGTCAAGTGGCAACATAAATGCTAAGAAAAGTAAGAAAATAGAGGATGGGTGGAGGGATGCTTTTTATATAGAGATGCTGGAATAGGCCTTTTCATTTTAGGGTGAATTTTGAGCACATCATAAATGATGTGAAGAAGAGAGCCAAGTGGATTCAAAAAAAATTACAGGTATAGGTAACCTGATACAAAGAATTTGGAGCAGAAGTGAACTAGAAGAGAGAACAGGAGACAGGATAAGGGGTAAGGAGTGGGGCAGGAGAGAGCTGTGCACACTATGTGAAGCCTGACAGCCTGTGGTTAGAGCTGGTGGTTGATCATAACGGACATACAAGGCCATAGTGGTTTTGCGTAAGATCAAATAGGATTTATTCATATGATTATTCAGAATAGTATGGTGTCTGTGGATAAATAAAACTGATTCTCCTTAAAGTTGCTGTGTTACAGTAAGGATTCTCAAAACTTAGCACCTTTAGACTGGCATAAAGGCAAAGCCATAGACCAATGGGACTAAATAGAGAACCCGGCAACAGATCTATGTATTTACAACCAACTGATTTTTGACAGAAGTGACAGGAAATGCATTGAGGAAAAACACTCTCCTTGACAAATGGTGCTGAGAAAACTGGATGTCTATATGCAGAAGAATGAAACTAGACTGGTATCGCTCACCGTGTAAAAAAATCGTCTCAAAAGAATTAACCCCCTGGAAAAAAAATCCAAGAGAAATGCTGTGAGATATTCGGGCACAGATTTTGTGGATACAACCCTGGGAGCAACAGAAGCAGAAATTGACAAATGGGATTATACCGAATGTTTGCATCTGAGAAGAGATTAATATCCAGAATGTACAGGAAACCCAAGCAATTCAACAGCAAAAAACACACAAATAATCTGATTTCAAAATAGGCAATTGATCTGAATAGCCACATCTCAGAAGGTATACAAATGGCGAAAAAAAAGAAAAAATGCTCAACCTCACTAATCATCAGGAAGGAACAAATCGTAACAATAAGATATCATCCCACTTGGGTCAGATTGGCTACTATCAGAAAGATAAGCAATAGCAAATGCTGGTGAAAATGCAGAGAAAAGAGAAGTCTCAGACACTGCTGGTGGGAATGTAAATTAGTATACAGCCGTTATGGAGAAACAGTATGGAGATTCCTCCAAAAACTAATAATCCAACTGCCAGTGAGCCTGCAGCTGGGTTTTTACCCAAAGAAAAGGAAATCAGTATGTGGAAGAGATATCCACACTCTCATGTTTACTCAGCACTACTCAGAATATACGGGATACAGAATTCACCTGATTATCCATCAACAGATAAACAGATAAAGAAAATGTGATGTATATATACACATGACACATATATGCATATACACCCAATGGAATATTATTTAGCCATTAAAAAGAATGAAAGCCCGATCATGTCATTCATGGCAATATGGTTGAGCCTGGAGGACAGTGGGTTAAGTGAAATAAGCCAGGCATGAAAGGACAAATATTGCATGTTCTCCCTAATATGTGGGAGCTAAAAAGGTTAACCTTAAGAGAAGTAGAGACTACAACTGTGGTTACTGGAGGTTCAGAGGGAGGTAGGGATAAGGAGAAGTTGGGAAATGGAAACAAAATTACAGCTAGAAAGAGGAATAAATTCTGGTGCTCTGTAGCACAGAAAGGTGACTATAGTTAACAATAATTTGTCTATTTTCAAATAAAGATCCTGAATGTTTCCAACACAAGGAAATGATGAATGTGTGAGCTGATGGATGAATGTGCTTATGACTCTGATTTAGTGATAATACATTTTGTAAATAAACAATGTTACACTGTATCCCATAAGTACTATATGTCAATTAGAAATAATAATAGAAATCTTAACACTTTTAGATACACTCTTCTGTAAGTGTATTATACACAATTTGAAAACAGATTTAGAGGTTATATTCTTAAATTTTTCTTATTTTATCCCATTTTGGCCAAAGTAAAATGCACCAAAAGACTAGTATTATGTATCTGATAGCTCGTGAGAAAAAGTAAATTGAAACTGTACCTGAATAGCTTCTAGTCAATGTTCACTAAGGAAAACAATGGAAGCAATATGTTTAAAAACTAGTGTACAGTGTCAAGAAAGGTTAGATAATATTGGAAACCAAGGACACAAAGTTGAATTAAATATTCTAATAATTGAGTGATCTTTTGAAAACTTTGACTATAAATCAATTATTAATATTGACTACAGATATTATATAATAAACCAAGATTTTTACATACTAAAACATCAAAGTAATTGAACATTCTAAGAGATAATCTCACAAATGAAGATTTCTTTGTTTTGATCAAACCATATATGAAATTAAACTCAACCTATGAAAGGATTATCTCCACCTTCACCTCTTCTTCACTATGTGGACAATTACACGCCGGATAGAAAAGCAGAGGAAATCTATTTGTTGAGTATCTAGAGTGATACTTCCTAAGTATTTTATATTGTATTCTTTCTTCACAATCAACCACTGATGAGGGATTATTAAGGATTGTTTCCAAATTAAGAGGTTGGTAGGATTCAGATCTAAGAGTTCAGGCTCCAAAACGGTTTTCTTTCTAATACACTTTCCTGCTTCCCCTAAATTTTCCTTCTTGGGCTTCTAGATCAAAAGGAAAACCTTTAGAATAACATCTGTTTCTGTTATACTACTGAACTTCTGATCATTTCACAAAATTAATTTCACAAAATTAACTGACTTTCACTCTTCAGGTAAGGCAAGCATTATTTTGTGCACTTGCTCTAATAACAGAATTTACATGCCAGTCAAACACAGAGGAAAGCCCTCTTTATTCATTGTGCATTAACGTTGCAGGACCACATAGCACAGGGGGAACAGGAACAGGAATAAATTCATCATCTGCTTCTTAAAATGAAACAATATATCCATGTGCCAGGAAAGCTGAATGCATTCGTGGTCATGGAGATCTAGAGTCATTTATACAAGGCAAGGTTTTGCTGGTTTAATCAAAAGCAGGTGCGTGCATTGAAAAAATCAAGGGAGGATACGGATTTATTATTTGTTTCATAAGTTATCAATTTATTTTATCTCAGCTGTTTTTACCTTGCCACTGAAATCTCTTGCCAGTATAAAAGTTTAAAATAAATGTTAATATTTTTAAAACATATCATAGATAGGTAGTAATATAATGCAGTATAATTCTAAAACACATTTTTGTACATGTTTCAGATTTGACATATCATAAATTTCCAACATTTATCATTTTTACTAATTCCTTCCTAGTTCTTTCCTGGTTTTTGTTTCTATAAAAGGGAGGAAAGTCTCTTGAACAAATTGTCACAAGATTATATGAACTGCAAGCAGCCTTTGTGCTGTATTATTATTGCTACAGCACTAGCATCCAGCACATTTAGTTTTATAGTAGTAGCAACTCAATAAATACTTGGTCATGCATGAACAAAGAAAAAAATGAATATTTAGAAGTTAAAGTAAGAGACATCTACTTACTATTAAGAAAAGGGAGGGGAAAAATTGTCCTTAACAAATATAAGCTCTAAAACTAAGTACTTAACCTTTTTAAATAAATAATTTAATTTAATGAATTTTTTAAAGTAATTATTCATATAGGACTACACTTCTGACACAGAAAGTTTTTTAAATGGTCAGGGGTATTTTAAAGATGTTTTAAACCTTCTAAAAACAACACATGAAATTTCTTCTTTTGCCAGTGATCTCAACTGTGCTAGAAACAGTAAATCTAAGAAGTGAAAAGGCAAGTTAAGAAATGTTAGGTAAATGCGTATCTTATCACAACCATCAACAGTTAAGCCACCTGTATCTTTTCAAAGCACTCAGTGTCACCTCGGGATATAGGTAGGACAGATAGACAATGACACCCTCTTCTGCAGACAAGGGAAATGAAACGTGGAGAGTCTGGTGGCCTGGCCAAGTTCGTGCTGCTAACCAGAGAAGAGCTGAGATTAACCCAGAGAGCTTTCTAACTCATGAGTCTTCTTCATTGTGTGACCTTGGGCAAATAATTTCACCTATGTACGATTCTCTCAGGTGTAAATGAAGATAAAGTTAACAGGTTGACTTTTTATGAGGTTTAAAGGATAACATATTGCATGTGAAAGTACCCTCATCAAAAGAATACAGATAAATTATTCTGAAGTGCTTGTAGAATGCAGAGCAGTCTTCAAAAGGGATATAGATGGAGACAGGTCAATAGGACTAGGTTCCGATCCCAGCTTGGCCACAGGCTATAGGGTCCTAGGCAATAATTTAACCTGACCGTAAACCTCAGCTTTTCTATCTGGAAATTGGTAATACTTACTGATAGCATCAAGATCGGCTGAGATGACATCTAAAGCATCTTCTTGGTGTCTGGCACCAACTAAGCAGTGAGACACTCAATAAACACTTGCTGTTGCTAGAATGATTTGCTGGTTTAGTTTGATTGAAGTCGTCCTTAGAACCGTGTGTGGTTTAATTATTTTGAATTTTCATATAATGACATTGAAAGGTACCCCAATAAATGTGATTTCAAGGGCAATAATAAATGCCCTGTCCCACCCCAAAAATGTTTACTCAAGCACAAGCTGTGGTGCCAAAAGTCCCCATGCAAGAAACAACAGGCAGACACTCTTTGGGGAGTCGAAGGATTTAACTTTATTGAAGCTCTGAGAAATCAGTCACCTCTCAGACTTCAGCCCCTTACCTTTTATAAAAGAAATCCAATTTTATAAATAATTTAAATCATGGACTTCTAAGCTAAGGCTTGAAAATAATTAAAACTAATTTCTCTCAGAAAGGGAGCAAAAACATCATACAAATTATTTAACTGATTAGCCAATAAAAGATGTGACACAAAAGATTGGGAAACTTCATATTTAAGTATTGATGGAGGTGGCGAGAAGGGAATGACAAATCTCCAGGCATGGGGATCACACACTTACGGTCACACACACAGCTCTCTCCCTGTCTCCCATATGAAATTCTTCCCAATCTTTTCAAATTGTTTCCTCAGGATACTTGCAACTCTTATACTATCGCACCTAATGCATCTACCTCACTGTAATTTATCTCTATCTCCTTCTAGAAACAAAATTCAGAAGAACAGGATTCTATTCTTTTTTTACATCTCCTAGAACACCCGGCAATATGCTTCACACACAGGAAGTACTCGGCAAAGGGTGGCTGCTCAAACGAAAAGTAGGGAGGGAGCTAAGGAAAAATCTTCAGCACAGACACCTCAACAGGTAAGAGAAATAAGATCTCATCAAGTATTTGAAGAAAAGTGTGCTGAAGAAGGCTAGGCCACAAGTAGAAAATAAACATTCCTGCATCGTAGTTTTTGGTTTAGAGCTTACAGATAGAAAGACATGCAATTCCAAGGTCTTTCCAAATTTCACTTTCAAAATTTATATTTTGTATAACAGCCTTCCTGTATAAACTCAAAAGCAGACTTGTGAAGTTCATGTGGTCTGTCTTATTTCAGAAATCGGCATTTTAAAAGAGTCTCTGGTAGCTGATTACAGAAATGGGCACTTGCATGGAATCTAGAAAAATGAGAGGAATACATTTTTAAAGTTGCTTTCCAACAACCCCCTTCCTTTCAAAGCGTTTGGTTGTCTTACCGGCTCTCCTTTTTCTCCTTTGTCTCCAGGCAAGCCCGATGCTCCTGGTACTCTTGCTTCTCCCTGAACAATAATAAATTCCCACATCAGCAAACATTCTGTCACATTGATCTAAAGACAAAGATTAACAGTTTGTAAACATGAGACTAGCAATAGTAAGCGAAAACTCTGCTCTGCTCTGTCCTCGGGAATGCCCTTCCTTATGAACCTTTGCATAAGGTTCGCTGTTCCCTATCCTCCCACACACAGTTTACCATCATCTTCTCCAGCAGACGGACCATCCATGATCTGGAACAGTTGCTGGTCCTCCATGGTTCCCTGGACCCTAATTGCTTTCCTTGTGAAGCTTATTATGACAATATTGGTCACAGGAGGAAATGGAAGATTCCTTTAGACGTTTACCCCATTCCCATCCTCCCTGGTTCAGCCAGGAGTGAAGGGGTGTTGGAGAGGTAAGTGTAAGGAAATGCATTGGGTCACAGTGTTAGGAGATGCTCTGCTCTAGGAAATACAGCAAGCGCTCCTTGCCATGGGCATTGGAGAAAGTCAAAGGGAGGCGACGCAGCCTACGTTTAGCACAGGCTTCATAACTCTAGTAACATGCAAAAAGAAGTTCATGCAGGGCGACGGGCTGGCTCAGCCCCTGCGCTCAGCCTCCTCCTCAGGACATCATGTTGGTTCGGATGAAACAAATGCTTTGAGTACTAACACAGCCCCTCTGCTTACCTCTGTACCCCACTTACACAGTGGAGAGACACAGTTGAAATTTTGAGGACACTGGGAAATACAGTCTTCACACAGAAAGAAAATACTACATGGAGTGTTTCTGTGTATGTGTTTTGAAGAGCTGGCACCGTGAGTTTCCGAAGTGCAGCCTATTCCTGGCACACGTTCAGCCCTTGATGCTTGCCTGATTACAGGGGCTTCTTTCCTTCACCTGGCCATTTTATACACACCCAGATAAGCCCTCAGACAGGCTCAGAACTACCCAGGCGAAAATCCAGGAGATCCTACCTGCAATCCCCTTTTCCTAACCTACCCCAGTGATTTAGGTATTTGGTTCGTTTCACTCTGAAAGACAAGACACATTCTACCCACCAGGGGCCCCATTCAGGGAGCACAGCTCCCCCTAGGGTGGCTTTTCCATGGGCACAGGTCAGAACCAGCATACCTCGTTTGGAATGCACTGGCACCGCTCTGGAAGTTCCTGCCTGGCTGGCAGATACGCAGATATTTTGCCGGCATGAGTGGTGACTGATGATGATGCAATACTGCCAAAGCCATCCTGCTCTGGGCACTGAAATCCAAAAAACAAGCTTCAGAGTATGAAATCAATTTCAAACATTCTGACGCTCCAAATACTGGATCCCATCGAACTGGTGATGCCTGGGGTTGACTGCGTTTCTAGTACCCAAAAGTTGACACCAGAGTACAAAAGTTGATCACACTTTGGGTCTTTCCCTGACCCCTGTTTTCTTATACAAGACAACACACAAAAACACCTAAAAGTGATGGTCTTAGTAAGGAATTCTAAAGCTATATTAGGTGACTTATGGTAAGTACAGCAACATCATGCATTTATAATAACTGCACTGTTACAATAAAATAATTTATATAAACATTATGTGTACACATATACACCTTTTGGGAACAAAAATTAAAGCATGCAGTTTGAACCTGCAACAAGATGAGGGTAAAGGCAGCAAAAGTAGAAAATAAATTCTTTCTACATTTTAAGATAATGGTTAATAAATGAAAGTATACTTTGCTCTGGTCCACTGTGCTTTAAAGATATTGAAAAGGTCTCCACGGCAACAGGCAAATGGTAGATTTCCTACTTTGCCAGTGGATTCAGAAAGTACTGGACAACTTGAAGTGAAATTTGATTACAAAGCAATGAATTTTTTCTCTTTAAGAGTTAATGCAGATGGAGAATCTGAGGAAGATAAATGAATTCTTTCTTCTCAATATCATGTAGTAGGCTCCTTACCATGGTTTTAACTCTGAATTTGCAATTTCATGACAGCAGAACATTAAGGAAAAGAATTCATACATTCTTCATATATCACAAATTACATCTGCATTTAAAAGTATTTTCGGTATTCAATACTAAAAGATCATCAGTGGTTATAGACTGTGATTTATCTCCTTTTTTGAAATTGGCTGTATTTTCCAAGTTTTCTGCAATACATATACATAGCTCCTGTAACAAAAATTTCACTTTGAAAAATGGGCAGTAGTGATAACAACAATAATAATGTAATAAAGCTAGCACCCAGTAAAACCATGATGAGTTTCCTATCTTTACCACCCGTTCTTTATAGGTACTCTCTCCAGATTTAATTATTACTTATTTCATTATTCTAATATGTTTCTAAGTCCAAACATCTAAAAACTTCTGTACATTCGAATGAAACATGATTAGCACCAAAACAGTTCATTCATCTTATATGATTTGATGAGATTTTCCAGCCAGTTCTTGTCCCCTGGGTTCCAGTCAGATACCAAGACACACTTAGAATTCAGAATATTTTTTTGGATGACTGATTCACTATACGAAATTGAAGATGTCAAAAACTGTAAAAGTATGTCTCACATTTCCCTATAAAACTGTCCACACTCAGAATGTGCCTAGGGGCTAGGGGCAGCAAAAACTACACAAGGAAGGATCCCTCCCCTTGTAAAACCTCTGGTTTTGATTTGACATATATTCAGATAATTAGTCCTTACTGTTCTAATCACATTTCTCATTTCTTTTCAACAAATGCTACCAATTTCCCCCTTTTCTTCACAAAGGGTGTCCCTAATATCACTATACATAGGGAAAAATGGGAAATTATAGCTAAATGTACCTTTCTTTTCTTTCTTTTTTTTTTTTTTTAAGTGATAGGGTCTTACTTTGTCACCCTCAGTAGAGTGCTGTGGCGTCACACCTCACAGCAACCTCCAGTTCTTGGGCTTAGATGATTCTCTTGCATCAGCCTCCAGAGTAGCTGGAACTATAGGCACCTGGTTATTTTTTTGCAGTTTGGCCCGGGCCAGGTTCCTTCCACCCTCGGTATATGGGGCCGGTGCCCTACTCACTGAGCCACAGGCACCACCTGCTAAATGTACCTTTCTTTACTAAATATCCATTGCAACATTTTACAAAGTGGCACCAATAGTTGTAGAGAATATTTCATATTGGTTCTCTGTCTGCAGTCATCAAACCTCACTGCATCAGACACCAAAAATCTAACTTAAAAGAAATGAAGAAGCCTATCTGTTGATGATCTTAAATACTAATAAAGTTCATGGTCCTTAAAATATTAAGACCGAAAACATGTGTGATTTGAAATTCCAGGACAAAATTAAATATTTAAACAATATTAAAATTTCCTGAGTTCAAAACATTTGGGGGAAAAAATACAGCTGGTATAGGAGGCACAGAAGATATCTTTAAATGGCTTTCATATAATTATTAATCTTCCAAACTGTATATTCCCATATGTGAAATGTACCAGGTTTCTGTTTTCTGTTATTCATTTCATGGATGGTGATGTTCCCTTTAAAAATTATCAGCAGAAAAAACATATAATCTTTTGTTATTTTTTTCGTAGACAGGGATGAGTTCAGCCTTAATTTCTACTCTTTAAAACTAACAATAACTGTTTAAAAATGTGATTTATAAGGTGTGAGGTCACGTCACTGCTTTGAATTACCAAGACACTTCATGAGATATATCACCTATACTTCTTACACAGTTTTCTTATAATTGAAGTTGACAATGTCTGTTATATATATAATGACAATATTTACTGGCCAAGAAATAATATTTAGATATATCAAAACACCATTATGATTACTTTCAATCAGAGATGATTATTGCTTAAGAGCTCTTCCATAAAAAAGATAATTAAAAAAAACCTTTTAGAGAATTAACATCTTCAAGATTTAAATGAGTCACTCCAGGAAGTCTAGGTATTTCCAGTCTTTATATTGCCATTTAAACTGTCTTGTTAGATATTTATTGAAAAATATTTGGCTGACTTTCATTTTACGTGGAATGAGAGCTATAAACTGATGGGAGATATACTTTGCAAAGTCAAGTTACATAAGCAAACAGACAATATTTGAGAGACTTAACTATGCTTTGAGTCACTCGGTCACGTTCTCATTCTATTATGCAATGGAGCTACAGGAGTTAAAAATATTTTATAATTACAAATTATTTGTAAAATGTCCATATAATTTTCTATGCCAAATATAGAACTTTTGGAAGTCTAAGAAAGCACTTAGTCTTT
>CAUYON010198284.1:0-10988 GCA_963573935.1 Arctocebus calabarensis
TGTCCCCCCGTTTATGTTTTCGAGGGTTTGTTTGGTTTTGTCTCTCATGTTCCTTTCCCTTGTTGATCTTTGTCACTTCTGCTCTCAGTGCACTTCAGGTTTTCTGTGTGTACCATGCTGTCATCATAGGGCTTCCTTGTACGGCTGTGTTCTGTCTTTATTTAGACTCTGTGGACTGGGAGTTCCCTGAGGGAAAGGGTCCTCTTGCTCCCTGTCTCTGAATCTTCCTTTACCCTTTGTTGCTTTCTTCATTTTTACACACCACAGTCTGTACCTTCAAGATGTCCTTGGCTAGGGCGGCACCTGTGGCTCAAAGGAGTAGGGCGCCAGCCCCATATGCTGGAGGTGGTGAGTTCAAACCCAGCCCCAGCCAAAAGCTGCAAAAAAAAAAGATGTCGTTGGCTAAAACAGATGACAGGCACAGACATCACACATATACTCAGTGTATCTCATAGTTACCTCTGGGAGGAAATAGAAGCACCTCTTTTAATTCTCTGAGCGCATCAGCACAGGAATCCCTAAGCTCTAATGTCCCAGGCTGGGCCTAAAATGATCTGTTTTGTGCAGGCTGCTGTCTTCTCTCTTACTCTCTCCTGTTGCTGTTCCCCTTGGCCTTCTTTATAGGACCTTGTAGCTTGTAATACGCCTTAGCTTTTTCTAGGCTCTTCCTGTGGTAGTGTTGGTCTTAACTGAGTGAGTCACTTCACCTTTAAGACCATGTGTTATAAAATCTGTAAAAGAATGATATTGTCAGTCTATCTTAAAGACTGTCACAAAGATCACCCGTCAGAGTGCTTTGAAAACTGTGAAGCGGTACCAGAACGTGGGTTCTTACTCTCATCCACTTTTTCTGTCTTTCTATTAAGTCTTGCTGACACTACTTAGAAACAACCTCAGGCAGATAAATTCCTCAAATGTAGCTGCAAAAGTTCGAGGTTCTGGGGAATTCTGTGATCAGAGTACCAATGTCTTCCCAGTACACAGAACCCAGGCCCCAGACCCAGGACTGGGAGGTACAGGGTCAAGGTGGCCAGAGGCCCTGGGAGGCTGGACAAGGGCGCAGAGGCAGTTCGCCTCCACTATTCAATAGCTTCTTACTGCACTGTATCTTCACACAAGGGCCATGGGCCTTTGCAAACCAAAAAAGTTCTGATCCTGTCAACTTTCAATGAGATGTTGATTAGCTTTTGATCTCCATTTTTTTCAGATGATAGAAACTAAAGCTAGAAGAATGGAATTAGAGGAGGGTGTACTGAGGGGCACTGGCGCTACTTGGGAAGGACTGTTATGGAGCCTGTGAGCTATGAAGGGCAGGAGCCTGGCCAAGGATGGGCAACTCTGGCCTGGGCCCGGGGGGGGCTGGCCGCTCTGATACCTTCAGACCTGCTCCTGGTGCATTCCCGGCCCAACTGGATTCACTTCTGGTTTTCTTGGTTAGATATTTCTTAGGGCTTGGTGACCCAAAGTAATGTGCCAGGTGGATGGTCTCCTGTACCTTTTAAAGGTTTTAGAAGGATGCCTAGGGGTGCAAGGCCCATGTGGCAAAACTTACAGTAGATTTCATCTCCCAACCACCTCCTTACCTGGTGCCCGTGTTCAGGGTACACACTACACAACTGTATGTAGCAGCTCTGGAAAGATGTAAGAAAGCTCCCCTTTGCGCAGGTTGTGAGTGAGCTCTCTCTTATAGCAGCTTGATGACCACAAGCTAACCTATAGGGTGGATCCTGGAGGTTTGGGATACACACAGGTGAACAGGTATGGGAGATATTTCTGCCCCTTATTTGGCACATAATACAGATTTCTTTGCATCATTTGCCCCTATTATGTATGTTGTGTGTTTTGTCGGTGCCCAGCATGATATTTAGCTCATAGATTGCACTTAAATGCAAAATGAAGGGGATATTAGACTTTTCCCAAAGTCCTTAGCATGGCTTTGATTATGGGATTCTGTGAGTTGTTTAATGTAGTTGGTAGGAAAAGCAAGGGACCTGTGCCTTAAAAAAGCCACAAACTTACTGGCTAGCACAATTACTACTGATAAAATTGTAATTAGGTCTGACCTGCTTATGGTGAGCCAATCCTGACCCCTCTCTGCTTTGAGAAGGTAGGAGGGCTTAGCCTATAAGGATGCCACAATTGCTGCTTTTGGGTATAACAGAGTCCTGAGCAATTCTCCTTCCCATCATCTCTCTGTGTCACCCAAGCTGGCCCTAGCTCAGGAGGGATCCAAGGGTGTTCTCAGAAACTGCAGAGAGCTTTCCAGGAGTCTGAAAGGGGATTCCTTGGCCAGGTGGCCGTGTGTAGCTGACAGCTCCTGCAGGGAGGACATGATAGCATTTTTGGCACTTTATGATGTTCTACCCCCATCTGACTCCTTTGGAACAAGAGTTGAAAGAGTCCTGACTACGAGACCTGGAAAGGCAATGCACTGATGCTAGCATAGGGGTGGACAATGGTGGGCCTCAGTTCTAGGGAACAGCACCTTCATGTATCACTTCCGGGGATAATGACCACCCCCCTGCCTTCTTGCAGGCAAAATTCAGAGCATTAGAGATCCTTGACTTTCCCAAAGCAGCTTAATTTTGGCCTCTGTGCTCTCTGCCTGCTAGGCTGGTTGGGTGGACATTTAATACAGTAGAGAAGTAGCTCAACTTCCTACTAATTTCCTGGGTTTATCCTACCCCCTGAATAGAGTCCCATCCTACAAATGGGACTTTTCACCCTATGCTCATCAGGCAGAATGGGAACTCGCAAGACTGCCCATTCTCTTTACCTTGCTCTGTAGCCTTCTCTTCATTTTGCCCTGTCCCCCTCCTAACTTGGTTCTTGAAACTATTTCCTTAGGGGAAAAAAAGGCATCTCCCCCCGACCCCGCCCCCTTCTTTAGGATGAAACTTCTATTTTTTCTCTGGGAAACTATGGCAACCTGGCCTAAGAGGGCACTTCTACCGTCTTGGAAGTTGATGCTTCAAAACCTTGTACACACAGCCTTGAATGCTGGCAGTTTTTTCCAAAGGGGGACAAGAACCTCTGACCTGCTACCAAGGCCCAGATAACTCTTTTATAAGGAGGTTAGCAGTGGCAGCCATGCTCTCTGAGGTCTGGAGTGTGGTTATGGGCAGCATTAGCTGGGAATCTGGAAGTGTTTTCTGGGGTATGGTCTCATTTTCCTCGTGCTCGTGTCTTCTTTCCCCCTTCTCATGATTACTCAATTCCTCAGTAGACTAGGGTTGGAGGTGCTTATCTTGTAGCTGACACCAACTTGTTTTTTCTTTGTCTTCTCTTTGACATGTTCGTCCTTTTTGTTCTGGTGCTACCTTTTAAAGCCCCAAGTTGGGAATCTATGGAGCATGATGATTAATTGCAGGAGCCCAGTGGAAGAATTCCACAGCCTTAGACGGCAAAGTTTCCATGGCCTCGCTGCCGTGGGACTTCCCTCCTATGAAGGCAAGCTCTCTTTCTTGGGCTGACTGTCAGAGGAGGGAGGGAAGAGAGCAGGCTGGCATGTCCTCAGCTTCCCTGAGGCCTTGGCTGCTCATAGAGAGGGCTCAGAGGCTGAAACCCTACAAGGAGGGCACTGACCCCTTCCCGCACACTGAAAGGCTCATCCTAAGGTGATGGGATTTTGATAATTTGCAACAGCTGGTCAGGCTTTGTGAGCCTGGAGGATCTGGGGGAAAGCTTGCTCTGGCAAACTTCTGCAGATGCAAATGTTAGGCAAATAGTGGGAGATGCCAATAAAAGTTTGACTCTGCTGGGTTAGGATGCCTTTTGTTACTCCTGCCCTGGCCCCTCTGTGAATCCTTGTGTAGTGGTAAGGAGAGATGGAAGGAGGCTGCCTTGTCACCAGGGGGATGAACTTTAGCCTCCATATGCCTGTTCCCCACCCGAGTTCTTTAGGTTCAGAGAGGAACTAAGGTGGGACATTGGAGCCATTTAAAGTTTATATTAATAGTTGGGTAGGACTAGTTTATTGTGTTCAGCTCTTGAATTTTCAACTTCCTTAGGAACATTGAAAGAAGCTGGGAAGCTGGACATGGTGGCTCACATCTGTAATCCTAACCCTGTAGGAGGCTGTGGCAGGAGATCACTTGAAGTCAGGCGTTCCAGACCAGGCTGAGTAAGAGTGAGCCCCTTGTCTCTCCTAAAAATAGAAGAAGTTAGCCAGACGGGCTGCCACACACCTGATGTCGCAGGTACTCGGGAGGCTCCGGCTGAGCCCAGAGTTTGAGGTTGCTGTGAGCTGTGATGACATCACTGTACTCTACCCAGGGCAACAGAGGGGAACTCTATGTCAAAAAAAAGGAAGGAAGGAAAGAAGATAAGGGAGGGAGGGAGGAAAGGAAGCTGGGGTCAGAGTGTAGACCAAGTGCCTTTTCTATGTAGTCAGCCAGCCCCTTCCTCTATCAGGCTACTCCTCTGTTTGTGCTAGGTTGGGGAGCTTGGCTAAGCATGCTAAATCCTGACTTTTGTTTTTAATCCACAGGAACATTCTCTTATCCTTCTCTTTCTCCTTCTCTATTAAGGTTTCTCACTTCTGAGTCCTCAGTCTTAACAATTTGCCTCTGCTGCAAGTGTAGTTAGATGCTACATAAATATTGACAGCCAGGCAAGCCCCAGACGGATTTGGAGAGTGCAGATTGGTGCACAGAGTCCCATCCTGTGTCCCTTTGGCCCCACTGACACAGATTGGCCCCGTGTTAGTGCCAGTGGTGGCAGTCCCAGAATTGTCAGACCTGCTTCCCAGTACACCCCTGCTCCTCCCACTCTTGGAGCTACTGTGGCCTGCGACAGGGAGGATTGGTTTCAGAAATTATCCAGGCGGGGAGAATTGAATTCCATCCAGTTGGGCTGTCCCTGGAGATGTGGAAAAAGAGAGAATGAGAGATTGAAATAGATGGTTAGGTTAGAGAAGGGGGAGGGGAAGGGATATACATAGATAGGAAAGAATAAAGTCAGAAGCTTGGGAATGGGATAGAGAGAGAACAGTGAGGAGGTGGAGAATTTGGTACTAGGTGTTTTTCCCATGATTCCTGGCAACTTGGTGCTTTAGAAAGAAAATAATCCAGAAAACATCCTATTTTGCCACTTCCTACAGACCTCCCCGCCATCATCCCACACTTCTCCTCCCAGGTTTTTCCTCGGAGGTACTGCAGTGGTGTCTAAAATGCTATGTGTGGGAGTTTGGAATCGAGTGGTTTATGCTTCCCTTCGCCTCTCCCTGGAGACTAGATGATTCCTGCCATGACGGTTCATACCCCTCTGTCTCCAGCAAACCCCTAAGACTCTGCATCCTGGAGCTCAAGGGAGCTGTGCCTCCAATCCACTTAGTCTGCCAAAGAGTCGGGGGTAGGGGAGAGACAGGGCAAGTGCTAAAGGAGTAGTGCTTCGTTTTCTCTGGTTCTTTCTGGAGATTGAGTCCTTTCCTGAGACTTCCACACTTTTCCTTCTCATGGTAAAGGACACGTACCAGAAGGAGGTTCATTCAGTCATTCCACATGTTAGGCCAGGCATATGGGCTGAGATAAGATAAGAGAGGTGATACAACCTTTCTGCTCACTTGGAGGAAAAATACACAGAACCCTTCACTCTCACTCCTCTGAGATATTTCCACCAACAGTGGCCAGCTGGGGCTGAGTCACCTCTGTGACTCTTTGTCTCTTTCAACAATGGGCTTGGTCACTATGGATGTGAGCCCTTTGAGTGGATGGCCTTCCGAGTCTCTCATTTTTGGATGCTTACTTTACTTAGGGGTTCAGAGACATGTCTATGTCTCTCTTTGTCCTTTTATGTATTCCCAAGTAATGGCTACTCAGCTTGAGTTAATACCCTTAGATCTAAGATAAGAAACGCTGGCCATCTATAACCTTAGGTCATGGTGCCTTTCTATCAGCCTACACCCAACTGTCCAGGACTATACCCCTTCGCCCCTCTGGACCCTTTCCTTACCTCCTCCCTTCTCCCCTGCTACCCTACAGGAACTGGGATATTGATGACAGTTGATTTGACAGGCTTAGAAATGATGCCTGCTCTGCTCTTTTGACCTTAAGGTGCTGCCAAGACTGATTTCTATCCCAAGTTCTGATTTTTCCAACAAGAGTTGATGAGCTAACCAGGGCTGTCAGTTAGGACTTTGACCTCTCCTGGGGCAGCAGAAGGGCGCATCCCTGATGGGAGCAGCAGCGTTTTCCCTTTTTTCCTGCCCTTTCTTCTCCCCGTGGGGTCTGTCCTCATCTATAGCCTTTCTGAGCCACAGTGGCATGTGGGAGACATTCAGTTATCATATAAGATGGAGGGAATTGGATCAGTCTATAGAATGTGCTCTTTTTACCACTGCCCTATATTTTTATCTAGTTAATACGTCCAGTGGCAAGAGGAAGTTTTTTCTTCTAAGCAGTGTGTACCAGTTCAAAAGGAGATGGACTAAGGTAAGAAAAGAGGAATGATAAAACCCTGTAGCATCTTTTGTATTCCAACCAGCTACTTCTGGAAGGTGACTCTCTCTTACTTATATGTCATTTAGTGATTAGCAACCTATAGCATATTTATACCAGTCAGCATACACATATTTGCCACATGACTTGTGACTTCTACTCTTGAGCTGCCCATGGCCCCCTTCTTTCTTTCCTGGTTCTTTTTTTTTTTTTTTTTTTTTTTTAAGACAGAGTCTCAAGCTGTTGCCCATGGCGTCATCATAGCTCACAGCAACCTGCAACTAACTCTCAGGCTCAAGAGATCCTTTTGCCTCCATTTTTTGTAATTTTAACAGAGACGGGGTCTCGCTCTTGCTCAGGCTGGTCTTGAACCCTTGAGCTCAAGCAATCCATCTGCCTCAGCCTTCCAGAGTGCTAGGATTATAGGCATGAGCCACCGCACCCGGCCTTATTTTATTTTTGGCCAGGGGAGTGAACACAGCAGAAGGCCATAGTGCCCCATGCAATGGTTGGAGACTGATCTCTCATCCCTCCCTGCCTCCTCTGCCAACAACCTTTTCCACATGCCTGGTTCCCTAGAAACAAATGTGTCTGAGGAGGAATGTGTTAATCACCCTTTAGCAATGCTGACTGGTGATGGCTAGGGGACCATGCTGCTCTAACTAAAATTTTAAGTCTTACTGGGCGGGAGTATCCCTTCACTCCAAGCTCCCCAAGGAGTAAGAATTGGATGAAAGTTCTCTGTACAAGTAGTGGAAATGTGTCTCTTCAGGAACAACCCTCCAAGCCTCCAGCCGAGAGTGACGAGGCTTCATGACCTGGTGGCACTGCTCCCGTGGAGGTGGGGGGGCTTTGAAGTTCTCCTCCTCAGACCCCTGGTGGAATCCCCAGTGTCTTCATCCCTATGACACTGACAGCCGTGGGGCTGGGGGTATGGGAGGAATGCTGGGGGAGGAAGACAAAGTGGCTCTGTCTGCTCTCAGTCATACGGTAAGTGGTAGAGAGGTGAGAAATGGGGTTTGGCCCTGGTCCTTGAGGAGCTGAGGCGGACGCAGGGATCCAGCTGTGAGTGATCGGGCATGAATGTGGCCAGCAGCCCCACCTTCCCCTTGAAGGAGTTCACCCATACTCCTCACCTCAGCTTTCCCCTCCTTGGCTCAGGTCAGAAGTTCTATTTTCTGGCTATACTCTTTTCGTTCCTGAGAAAGTTATGGTGACTTTTTTTTCTTTCTTTCTTTTCTTTTTTCTTTCGTTTTTTTTTTTTTTTTTTTTCAGAGCTGATTTAGGGGGTTGGGAAAGGAAAACTTTAAAAGTAAAATAATAAAAAACAGACCACTCTGCCATTACAGGCACATAAATAGCTTCCCCGTAGCCGGGCTGCACACTCACTTTGCCATAGCAACCTGAAGCAAGTGTTTATAGCAGCCTGTCAACCGGCCTGGAAAACAGCAGCTGCCGCCACTCCGCCAGCCACACAGTGCTGGCCACCAGGCCTGGGAGCAGTAGGCAGGCGCCCCTGAGAGGCAACATGGGGGCAGGGGGCCTCTTCTGGGGCCATGGGGGAGGGCAGGAGAGAAGATGTGTGTGTTCCAGATGTGATGGAAGCAGTGATATTTGGGGAGCTGCAGTGAGCCAAGTCTTTGTTTTCATTCTCCCCTCCCCTGCATACAGGCCTCTCCCTCTCTCATCTCCTGTGGAGAGAGAAGGCAGATGAGGGGAGACTTCACGCCATCTGAACTGGAAAGGGGCCTGAGTGGCCCCCCCAAACCTCACCAGATAGCTTGTTTTAACTCTCGGAGTAAAGCTTGGCTTCATTTGAAGCCTGTTGAGTGACTTAGGTCTGTTTTCTCAAGGACTGAAAGGAGATGGCAGCATTTCCTTGGGAAGCTCCTGGGTCTCTGGGAAAGGGATCTGCAGGTATCGGCATCCTGAAAGGACCAGAGGGGGCAGAGGGGAACAGCAGAGGAGACACAGGGCAAGACCTTCTCGTGCCTTCTCCTGCCAAGCTGGAGCTGAGGAACTTGTGCACAGAAACGCTTCAGCACCTCGGCACTGTTCCCAAAGTGTCCCCAGAGCCAGAAACTCAGGGGAGTGTGGAGACAGCAATAGGCTTTCTCACCAGTTTTCCTGGAGATCCTGGTGCTCACTCAGGGTTTGAGAAGTATTGCTCTAAAGCACTAGTCCTGTGCAGGGCAGTGTGATCAGTCCACTTTCTAAAGCCCTGGGCTGAAGTGGTGGCAAGGTGTGAAAAGGAAGAGTGAACAGGAACAGAGAAGTGGCAGGTTATCAAGGAGTGATCTGGCTCTCCAATGCCATCTTTTTAGCACGGAAAGATTATTTGCCTGTGACTTTCAGGAAGTGGGTGGGCTGAGAGAAGGCTAGCCTCAGCAAAGTGTGCGAGCGGGATCTCTGTTTTCTGGTCAGGTGAGACTGTCACAGAGTGAAGAGAGGCAGTGGGAGTGGCAGGCATGATAACCAGCGTGTAATATGCTGACTAGTGTCTGGGTCACACAGGAATGTTATTTCACTTCTTCCTGCTGAGCCCTCAGGACAGATCTGCTGCTCACGGCACTCCCTTGTGGTGGATGAGATGTGGCCTCCTGTGTCTGAGGCCAGGCGGCTTTCTCCTCACCCATGAGGGCTCCAGCAGAGCCCGGGGCCTGGGACCAAGCCGGTCCTGACTCCCAGAGCCAAGGGAGATTGGCCGGCTTCTGCCTCTCTGTGAGCATGACATGATTCTGCTGAAATTTGTTCCTAAAAATAACCCAGGATCCAATCCAGCTGCTAAAAAGCCCCTTTGTTCCCTTGGAACCAAAACGTGGAAAACCACAGCAGTCCCAAGAAAGACAATCTGTGCAGTCCAAGAGAACATAGGCCTTGAATGCGACTGCCAGGGGTCTGCGTCCTGTCTGTGGCCTCACAGCTTCCTGACAGTTCAAGGAGAGAGAAGCAGATGCCCTTGCTGACCCTTATCCCCAACATTTCCCGCCAGCGGGAAGGCGGGGTGGGGAAAGGCTGCCAGTGCTGTCCACGTTTATCAGTAGACCTGCTGGACCCCCTGAAATTGGCTCATGTTCTTCTTAGCCAACTGAAGGCAGTGCTCAGCATTGCTTTTCACCCTCCACATTTTTTGAGCTTGAGCTTGCTGTGAACACGCCCACATACCCTCAGGGTCAGGAAGGACACAGAGGTGACCCAGGCCAGTGTGACTCAGATAAATTGAAAGAGGGTACCTTCCCCTAGACCCAAAGGACTGCCCTTTCTCCTCTTGATAATACCGATGCTATTTTAGAGTGAAGCAAGTGGGCCATGGCAAGGGGTGGGGACTGCCCTCCCTGGCTCATTCCTGCTTCTCTCTCTCACTGGTTTCCCTACTCATGCCCTGGAGCTTCCTGTCTTCATCTTGTTTGTACCTGGGGCCTCTGACACCACTGGATCTTAGCAGGCCAGGTGATCAGAAGCCGGTAATTATCAACCTTGGGTCAGTTCTTCGTAGTGCTGTTTGGAGAAAGCCTGTGCCATCTCTGGGCCCTATTTTTCCTCTCCCTTCTGAAGGCATCTGGCCAGGACTAATAAGTTTTGCTGTCATTGTCACAGCAAAGCACAGATGCAGTCACTCCAAAACCAAGAGGTGTGTGCTTTTTTTACAAGACCTCAGGTGCAGAGAGTTGCATCAGTCCTACTAGGGATTCACGGTACATTATTATTATCATTACCATTATTATTATTATTATTTTGAAACAGAATCTCAAGCTGTCACCCTGGTACAGAGCATCATAGCTCACGGCAACCTCCAAGTCTTGGGCTCAAGCAATCCTCTTGCCTTAGTTTTTCTATTTTTAGTAGAGTTGGGGTCTCACTCAGGCTGGTTTCAAACTCCTGCCTCAGCCTCCCAGAGTGCTAGTACTACAGGCATGAGCCACCATACCCTGCCATGGCCCATTATTCATGATAGTCCATGCAAGGCCCCTCCTTTGCCCCTTTCCCCATGTCCTACTTCTCTTCTCTTCTCTGGCCATGGGCAGCTTTCTAATGTACCAAAATGTATCTTCTTGTTCAAATATGTCCCTTAAAGGATACAGCGTGTGTTTTTAATTTATATGAAAGCTGTTGAATCACCTTTTTTCCTCCATAGGTAATATGCTTTTAGGATCACCGATATTGTCATGTGTACGTTTAATCTGTGTTTCTGTCGCACAGAAACATTCCGTACTATGTAGTCAGCATACTTTATCCCTCACTGGGAGGGCAGATCCCGTCAAATACAAATACTGCTCCAGGCTCAACGGGCTGAGGCACCAGCCACGTACACCTGAGCTGGCGGGTTCGAATCCAGCCCGGGCCCGCCAAACAACAATGACGGCTGCAACCAAAAGTGGCCGGGCGTTGTGGCGTGCGCCTATAGTCCCAGCTACTTGGGAGGCGGAGGCAGGAGACTCGCTTGAGCCCAGGAATTGGAGGTTACTGTGAGCTGTGATGCCATGGCACTCTATCCAGGGTGACAGCTTGAGGCTCTGTCTCAAAAAAAAAACACAAATACTGCTCCAGTGA
>CAUYON010198285.1:0-11779 GCA_963573935.1 Arctocebus calabarensis
AGCCCAGGCCGGGTGCCTGTACTCCCAGCTACTTGGGAGGTGGAGGCAAGAGACTCGCTTGAGCCCAGGAATTGGAGGTTGCTGTGAGCTGTGATGCCATAGCACTCTATCCAGGGTGACAGCTTGAGGCTCTGTCTCAAAGAAAAAAAAAAAAATTAGCTGGACATAACCAGGCTTTGTGGCAGGCGCCTATAGTCCCAGCTACTCAGGAGGCTGAAGCAAGAGAATCACTTAAGGCCAAGAATTTGAGGATGCTGTGAGCTATGACTCTATAGCACTCTACTGAGGACGACAAAGTGAGACTCTGTCTCAAAAACAATAAATTAGCTGGACATGATGAAGGCCTGTGGTCTCAGCTACTTGGGAGGCTGAGACAGGAGGATGGCTTGAGCTCAGGAGTTTGAGGTTACAGTAAGCTGTGATGATACCATTGCCCTCTAACTGGCCGACAGAGTTTCTTTTTTTGAAGGAAAAGATAAAAATAAACTATTAAAAATAAATTCAGTTAGAAAAAAATAAATTGGTCTCTTGTGCATTAGGTATTAAAAAGATTTAATTTCAATATATTAAGGTTGAGTTGTTAGTGTATTTTGTTCATTCTTACTAATTTCTTCTCACATCTCTTAATTCAGATAATGCTTCTGGAGACCATGCCAGTCTTGGGGCCCTCAACCCTGCCTATAGTAACTCCTCTCTCCCACAGTCCAATGAACACTCAGAGGAACACTTTGCCACCTACTTTAATGAGAAGATTTCTGTTCCCGAGGAGGAGGTGAGTGGTGGGTCCTTAGAGGGGAACGCTGTTGCTTGGGAATGACCTATGATTGAGAGATCTGTTGGATGACTCATCCTCAGCAGCCTCGGGTCTAATGTTGGCAGACAGTCTCTGAAGACTAGATATGTGTAAACAAAATAAATAGAAACTGTTAAGGAAAATGAGCGCCTTGAGGGTGGCGCCTGCAGCTCAGTGAGTAGGGCACCAGCCCCATATTCCAGAGGTGGTGGGTTCAAACGCAGCCCCGGCCCCCCCAAAAAAAAATTGCAAAAAAACAAATAAACAAACAAAATGAGGGCCTTGAAAATAGTTGGCACTATTGAGCATTTTTTGATCAGGTAAGTATGAATTTTGTGTGGCTCTTGTTTCTTTGGGGTAGTGGTTGGGCACAGAGGTACTAATATTGTTACTCTGGTTTTAGAATGAGAGGCTGATGGGAAGAACGGGTAAGGGCCTGGCTCTGGTTTAGGCAGAGAGTAGGCTGCTTATTGATAAAAAGTGGATAAGATGGACGTGAAACTTGGATACACACAACATCCGACATGCTGAATCCTTTGTCCTTGTGAAGCTGATATTGTTGTTTCATATGTGATAATAAATAGGCCATTACATTGGAAGTGATATTTAGTTCAGTCTCTTTTCCTTTTCTGTTTAGTACTCTTGTTTTAGCTTTCGTAAACTCTGGGCTTTCACCGGTCCCGGCTTTCTTATGAGCATTGCTTATCTGGATCCAGGGAACATTGAATCTGATTTGCAGTCCGGAGCAGTAGCTGGATTTAAGGTGAACATTTGGTACTAACCCTTCTCCTTTTAAGCACACAATACGCCCTCACGCCCATGATGGATAGCAGCCATGAGGGCTATGTGCGGATACTGCACTGGCATTAGGTGTAAAGTACCTTCCCCGTCTGGTCTTTTATTTTATTTTATTCACATAGTTTCCTTGAATAAAGGAGAAACTGAAAATGGGTGAAACTGACCCAGAAGGTTTTGTGCAAAACTTGTTATAGAGATCATTTAATTCCTAACCTGGGCTTTTCTGTTAATATAGAGTTTCTCACTCATATTGCCAAACAACCGAACAAAACCCCAGTTGACTAATGAGTGTTGTGGGGTGATCTTGTTCTTCTCAGTTGCTCTGGGTCCTTCTTCTGGCCACCATCGTGGGGCTACTGCTCCAGCGGCTCGCAGCTAGACTGGGAGTGGTCACTGGGCTGCATCTTGCTGAAGTGTGTCACCGTCAGTATCCCAAGGTGAGCAATGTCCTGTCCGGTTTGTCTCCAACTCATACGTGTGCCTGGCATGTGTCCTGGCCCCACTATATCCTGAGACAGTTGAGAACTTGGGGACCAGTGGCCCAGAAAAGTGGGAGAACCAATGGAAATTTTTCAGTTCCTCTTGCTGCCAAGCCAGGAATTTTCCCTCTTCAAAATCTAATTGGAAATTTTTTTTTTTTCTTTGAGAGACAGAGCCTCACTTAGTTGCCCTTGGTATAGTGCTGTGGCGTCGCAGCTTATAGCAACCTCAAACTCCTGGGCTCAAGCGATTCTCTTGCCTCAGCCTCCCAAGTAGCTGGGACGACAGGTGCCAGCCACAGTGTCTGGCTATTTTTTTTAAAGATGAGGTCTTGCTCTTGCTCAGGCTGGTGTCAAACCCATGAACTCAGGCAATCCACCTGCCTCGGCCTCCCAGAGTGCTAGGATTACAGGCATGAGCCTCCGCGCCTGGCCTCTAATTGGACATTCACTTGTCTTCAGACTATTTCCCTAGAAAAATTCTGTTTGAGTAAACATTTGCCATTCACTCTACCTTGTGGCCTCTAGCAGTACTCAGCCCATTGGGGAGGAGGTATTCTCTCCAAGCACTTTTGCTCACACTTCTATGCTACTGCATCAGTTTACGTTAATATATGTATCTCTTTTTTTTTGTTTGTTTGACTTTGCCATCACTTTCAAAAAGCTAATTTTTTTTCCTTTTACTACAAAGTATATGTGGAAAGATCTTTGGATTTCTTAATAATTATTTTTCAATTTATCCTCACCAGGAGGTTACAGTGTTCTCTACAGCTTCCTTCTGGACATTTTGGGCCTTTCTTAATGTCACCTAAGGCAGCAATAAACCCTACATCTGGTAAACATTTTTTTTTTTTTTTTTTTTTTTTAAAAAATAGTCTCACTTTGTCACCCTCAGTAGAATGCTGCGGCATCACAGCTCACAGCAACCTCTCACTCTTGGACTTAAGCGATTCTATTGCCTCACCCTCCCAAGTAGTTGGAACTACAGACACCTGCCACAACGCCTAGCTATTTTTTTGTTGCAGTTGTCATTGTTTAGCAGGCCCATGCCGGGTTCCAACCCACCTACCTCAGTGTATGCGGCCGGTGCCCTAACCACTAAGCTACAGGCGCTAAGCCTGGAAGACATTTTTAATCTAGGTTCATCTTTAGTTAAGATACTGATCAATCTCTGATTTGTTCTCAATATTTAATCTCTTTTCTTGGCTTTGAGCAGAAAGTATCTTTATCTGATTTTCAAAAAAATCTTGGCAATTTATAATTTCCTCTAGCTTCTCTTTCTTTATATATGTTAATAGTCGCTTTTTTTGTGACAAGACTTTTTTTGTTTGTTTATTTTTGAGAGTCTCACTTTTTGGTGGAGTGCTGTGGCATCAAACTCCTGGCTCAAGTGATCCTCCTGCCTCAGCCTCCCAAGTAGCTGGGACTACAGGTGCCCACCCCAACACCCAGCTATTTATAGAGACGAGGTCTTGCTCTGGCTCAGGCAATCTTCCTGCCTCAGCCTCCCAAGTGCGGGGATTACAGGCATGAGCCACCACGCCCTGCCCCTATAAGATAGGTTTTGGATAGTAACTATCCAAAGGTGTTTTCTCTTTTTCTTTTCTTTTGATTTTTTTTAATGAGACAGAGTCTCCCTTTGTAACCCTCAGTAGAGTGCTCTGGCATCACAGCTCACAGCAACGTCAAACTCTTGGGCTTAAGCAATTCTCTTGCCTCAGCTTCCCGAGTAGCTGGGACTATAGGTACCTGCCACAACACCCAGCTATTCTTTTCTTTTTTAGAGACAGAGTCTCATTTTGTCTCCCTCGGTAGAGTGCTGTGGCGTCACAGCTCACAGCAACCTCCAACTCCTGGGCTTAGGCAATTCTCTTGCCTCAGCCTCCCGAGTAGCTGGGACCACAGGCACCCACCATAACACCTGGCTATTTTTTTGTTGCAGTTTGGCCAGGGCCAAATTCAAACCAGCCACCCTCCAATATGGAGCCGGCACCCTACTCACTGAGCCAAAGGCACCACCCACGCCGGCTAGTCTTTGGTTGTAGTTGTCATTGTTGTTTGGCCGGCCTGGTCTGGGTTCAAACCTATCAGCTCTGGTGTATGTGGTTGGCACCCTAGACACTGAGCTACAGGCACCAACGACCCAGCTATTTTTAGAGACAGGGTCTCACTCTTGCTCAGACTGGTCTTGACCTCCTGAGCTCTGGTGATCCACCTGCCTTGGCCTCCCAAAAGGCTAAGATTATAGGCATGAGTCACCTTGCCTGCCTCCAGAGGTGTTTTTCTGACTTCAGTGACCAGCATAACTAAATTTGTGTTGCAACTGCATTGTTTGTCCAGATTAGTTTCCTACCTTCAGGCCACCCATTTCCAATCATTTTACCCTTATCCTTTTGCATGTCTGTTCTTTTTTACTTACTTGTGTATTAGTATTATTACATCATAGGTGACCCCGACATTTTCATGTTGTTTCGTCTCCTCAGTGATGGTCAAGAGAGATGTTTTCTTCTACAGTCATTTCCTAGTCACTCTTGTTTCCTATTTTGACCACTTTAGAATCCTTATTCTCCTCAAAACTTATAGGATTGTTTTTAGGCAGGAAACTAAGTAGAAATTAGTGAATGGAAGTTCCATTCCTCTCTTGAGTGGAAAGGAAAGAAAAAAGTAAGATCAGTTATCACCCTGACCTTGGTTCATGGACTCCATTATGTGGAAGCCCACTTTCCTTCTCCCGCTGGAAGTCACAGTGCAGTAGTGGGCTGAGTCAACTCAAATTCTTGTACCTCATCTCTGTCTTGAGACTTACAAAGAATAGTTTAGGGATCGGTCCTAAAATATGAATTTAAAAATACGAAAGAGGTTCCTGAAATGATTACTCAGAACCACATCTTGTTGGGTGCAGTGGCTCACACCTGTAAACCCAGAGCTTTGGGAGGCCAAGGAGGAAGATTACTTGAGGCCAGGAGTTTGAGACCAGCCTGGACAACATAGCAAGGCCCCTTAGCAAGGTGTGGTGGTACTTGGCTGTAGTCCTAGCTATTTGAAAGGCTGAGGTAGGAGGATGGCTTGAGCCCAGCCGTTTGAGGCTGCAGTGAGCTGTGATTATGTCATTGCACTCCAGCCTGGGCAATAGACTGAGAACCTGTCGCTAAGGGGAAAAAAGGAACCACATTTTTCTACTGTTTGATGTTTAGGTCCCACGAATCATCCTATGGCTGATGGTGGAGTTGGCTATTATTGGCTCAGATATGCAAGAAGTTATTGGCTCAGCCATTGCCATCAATCTTCTGTCTATGGGAAGGTAAGGAGATTTTCCTTTAGAAAGTAATCAATGGTTCAGTGGAGTGCAAAGCAAAAGCGAAAACAACGCGATTCATTTTTAATTTTTAAGATTCAATTCAGTTATTTCTTCTATGGAACCTTTCTGGAGGTACCTTCCTCTCCCTCAGAAGATGCAGGCTGTGCATCTTTCATTCACATGATGCCTTGTGCGTATTCTGTTGTAGAATGTGTGGCATTTTGTATTATAATGATCTGTTTGTGGGTGTGTCCTATCAGCTAGTGAGCTCCTTTAGGGTAAGACCCCATCCTTTTCGCTTTGTATCCTAAGTATCTGACGTAGTAGACTCTCAATAGAAGTTTTAATGAATGTAATCAAGTTGGTGCTGTTATCCTAAATTATCCAGAGTCTGGCTTCCTGCCACCGTTCCTCTTCCCCTAAGTCCTAGTTTTATCATCTATTCTGTACCTACGCAGTTGCTGGAAAGGAAGTGTTTTTCAGTGTTTCCTTTCTTTGCATTGATCTCTATTTCTTACCTCCGACTTAGGGTTCCTCTGTGGGGTGGAGTCCTCATCACCATTGCAGATACCTTTGTATTTCTCTTTTTGGACAAATACGGTAAGGAGAGTGGGAATGAAGGGGTCATTTAAAAGAGCTGCTTTCCATCCTGCAGCCGATAGGGAAGTCTGCCTTCTGTGAGCTCACTGCTACATTTTTTCCTTCAGGCTTGCGGAAGCTAGAAGCATTTTTTGGCTTTCTCATCACTGTTATGGCCCTCACATTTGGATATGAGGCAAGTGTTACAGGTTTTCATTCACTTTTTAAAATGTGTTTTTGTTTTTGTTTTTAGTCTTTTATTAATTGTATTTCATGTATCAACAGAAAGCCAATTTAGTCCTGGGCCAATTTTGAAGAAGTATAATTTATAGCAATGATTAGTGTGCAGAAAGGCCTGTGGGGATTCCTAAGTTAAAAATAACTAGACTTTGGCCAGGTGCAGTGGCTCATAGGTATAATCCTAAAACTGGGAGGCCAAGGCAGATAGATTGGTTGAGGTTCAGGAGTTGCAGACCAACTTGAGCAAGAGCAAGACATTGTCTCTACTAAAAATAGAAAAACTAGCTGGGCTTTGTAGTTCCACCTGCTCAAGAGGCTGAGGCAAGAGGATTACTTGAGCCCAAGAATTTGAGGTTGCTGTGAACCATGACGCCATGGCAGTCAACGCCAGGGGCAACTGAGTGAGACTCTGTCTCAAAAAAAAAAAAAACCAACTAGATTTTGAGGCAGGCATTGTGTCTCATGCCTATGATCCTGACACTCTGGTGAGTTGAGATGGGAAGATCACTTGAGCTCAGGAGTTGAGAGCGAGACTCCATCTCTGCTAAAGATAGAAAAAATAGCTGGGCATTATGGCTGGTGCCTGTAGTTCCAGATACTTAGGAGGAGGCTGAAACAAGAGGACCCCTTGAGCTCAAGAGTGTTTGGTTGTGACGACCTATGATGACACCATGGCACTCTACCCAGGGCAGCTGAGTGAGACTCTGTCTCCAAAAAAAAAAAATGTTGATGAATTGTGGATATACTAGACATTTCCTGGTTCATACCCCAACCCAGGCACTCATAGGAATCAGTACCATTGTTTGCAGTATTAGTACCTTTCTTTGTCCAATTGTTATAGCTGATTTCTGCTTACTGGCCTGGCTGAAATTTAAAAAAAAAAAAAAAACCTAATCTATGAGTAGATTATGCATGTTGGCCAAAGCCTTCCAAGAGAGATGGAGATGCTAAATCTGGCGACGCCCATAGCTAAGTGGGTAGGGCACTGACCACATACACTTAGGTTGGCGGGTTTGAACTTGGCCCAGGCCAGCTAAAACAACAATGACAACTGCAACAACAAAAATATAGCTGAACATTGTGGCGGGTGCCTGTGGTCCCAGCTATTTGGGAGGCTGAGGCAAGAGAATCACTTAAACCCAAGAGTTTGAGGTTGAGCTGTGATGCTACGGCACTCTACTGAGGGTGACATAATAAGACTCTTGTCTCAAAAAAAAAAAAAGAAAAAAAAACCTAAACCAGAGGAAAGTATGTATGACAAATTTTTATGAATGAGACTCACTACACATTAGGAGAAAATATCAAGTGACTTTGTTTGTTTGTTTGTTTGTTTTATTTTTTTTTTTAGCCTCAAACTCCTGGGCTCAAGCAATTCTCTTGCCTCAGCCTCCTGAGCATAGGAGCCTCCTGAGCCTCCTGGGACTATTGGTGCCACCACAATGCCCGGCTATTTTTAGATACAGGGTCTCACTGTTGCTCAGGCTGGCCTCTAACTCATGACTTCAGGCAGTTCACCCACCTCGGCCTCCCAGAGTGCCAGGTTTATAGGTGTCAGCCACTGTGCTGGGCACATTTTTTTCTTTTTTTTTTTGAGACAGAGTCTCACTCTATCACCCGGTAGAGTGCTGTAGCATCATCATACTTCACAGCAACCTCAGATTCTTAGGCTCAAGCTATCCTCTTGCCTCAGCCTCCTAAGTAGCTGAGACTGCAGGTGTGGGCCACCACACCCAGCTAGTTTTTCTGTTTTTAGTAGAAATGGAGTCTCGCTCTTGTGAGGGGACTCGATCTCCTGAGCTCAAGTAATCCACCTACCTCGGCCTCCCAGAATACTAGGATTACAGATGGGAGCCACTCTGCCCAGCCTCACCAAATGATTTGTGGATAAACATAAGTGAACAGAATAAGTATAGCTAAGCAAGAATTCATTCTGTATTCGTGGGTCTGTCTCACAGGGATTAACTGTTAAGCTAATGATAGTAAGTAAGAGCTTTAGCCATTTTTTTTTCTTTTAAATATTAATTACATTCTATACATATGAGTTTTATTTATCAAAAATATGATATAAAGTATCTCGATACTTCAGTCTTGAATCCTTTGACCCCTGGCAATAAGTCCCTTATGTTCCTTGGTTCTTTGATTCTGTATTCCTCATTATCCTTGGTAGTTGCAGAAAAGGTTGTAAGGATGCTGAGTATCCCTAGTATTGTGTTCCGGGGAAAGCTAATAGTTGTATGTTGGCATGTAGTATGTTACAGTGAAACCCAGCCAGAGCCAGGTCCTCCAGGGTATGTTCGTGCCATCCTGCTCAGGCTGCCAGACCTCACAGGTCCAGCAGGCCGTGGGCATCGTGGGAGCTGTCATCATGCCGCACAACATGTACCTGCATTCTGCCTTAGTCAAGGTGAGCAGGGCTCTTCTCTTACTTCCCTGGCCCCTGGGTAGTTGTGGGATCCTTTCCTTTAACTGCAAGGGACACAAAATTAGTTTACATTTGTTAGAACTCTGAAGGAGCATGTTGTTTTCCAAGGCTGAACATTTTATAGACTCTGCATGCCTGGATTTTAGACTCTGTTTTTATCACCAAATGGACCACAGGTTACTGACCCCACAGAGCAGCTGGGGCTGAAGTTGCTATCATGCCTGAGAGTACACATACCTTCTTGTGTTTAAATTTCAAAAGCCTAGTTGCCTTCTGGAGGTCAGGAGTACAAGACTCCAACCGAGCTTTTATTAGTCAGTCTTACACAATAATTTACTGGGATATCTCGGAAACTTTTGTAATTAGAGTCATACAGCCCTACACACCTTTGCACTGAAATCAGATAGTTTTTGTGGGTTGATGGCGCTTCCAACCACAATAACTGAGAGCTCTGTAGTCACTTAGTCCCTGGTCCCCATGTGGGGATGTGCAGTGCCTTTAAAGGGCATGAAGTTTGCAGTTACTCAGTGAAGTCAGCTGGAGGTGAATCTTGGCTCTCTCACATCCCATCTGGTCACTTGTTTGCCCTCTTGATCTCTCAGCTGACTCTAGGGTCCTGAAATGCTACAAGGAAAGTTGCTCAACAGGTCAACAAGTAACGACTGCTGTTATCTCTCTAGTCTAGACAGGTAAACCGGAGCAATAAGCGGGAAGTTCGAGAAGCCAATAAGTACTTTTTCATTGAATCCTGCATTGCTCTCTTTGTTTCCTTCATCATCAACGTCTTTGTTGTCTCCGTCTTTGCCGAAGCATTTTTTGAGAAAACCAATGAGCAGGTGGTAAGTACTCCAGAATCCTGGGGGTGGAGTGGAGACGGGAATGGGGTAGGAGAATCTGGTGACATGGAGCTCAGGGAGCCTCACTGCTGCCCTCTAAAGTCACCAAGCAGTCCAGCCACAGTCTTGGGGTTCACCTAGTCTAGAACCATTTTTCTCAGCTTTGATTTTTGATTGGGAGGAGTCAACAAACAGAAAACAGAAACTGTGACTAAGACAGAGTTCATTTTATTTTTTATAGAGACAGAGTCTTTTTTTTTTTCCGCCGTCGGTAGAGTGCCATGGCGTCACAGCTCACAGCAACCTCAGACTCTTGGGCTTAAGGATTCTCTTGCCTCAGCCTCCCAAGTACCTGGGACTATAGGCGCCTGCCACAACGCCCGGCTATTTTTCGTTGTAGATGTCATTGTTGTTTAGCTGGCCCAGGCTGGGTTCAAACCTCCGCCTTCAGTGTATGTGGCTGGCACCGTAACCACTGTGCTACAAGTGCCGAGCCTAGAGACAGAGCCTTGCTTTGTCGTCCATGCTAGAGTGCAGTGGCACAATCGTAGCTCCCTGCAACCTCACACTCCCGGCCTCAAGCAGTCCTCCTGCCTTACCCTCCCATAGTTCTGGACATCGCACCTAGGCCATTCTGTCATTTTGATTTCCGTATCCTCTTGATGTCTAATTGCCGGTGGTTTGATCGCCACTTGTTTACCATCCCTGGGACCTCTGACCCCTGTCTGCTTTGACCAACGGCTCTCTTGTCTGGTGCTCTCTCACTCACCTTTGAAGTCTTCTTAAGAGCCTCTCCTGTCATTTAAATTGCCCCAGTGTTTTTGTATTACCACACTCTTAGCTCAGTAAAGAGTTGATGACCTGGGGATGTAGACAGATTATGAGGAATATTCCAAGTTACATTGCTGCCAGTCCCTGCCAGCATCACAGCCTGCATCCAGTGTTTTCCCCGCAGCCTAACTCATGTGACTATGTTTGAACTGTGGGAGAGCTCTTACCTGGTCCTTGCCTCTAAAACAAAAGTTGCTCTTGAACTGCTTTGGCTTCTAGGTTGAAGTCTGTAAAAACAGCAGCAGTCCCCACGCTGGCCTCTTCCCTGATGACAATTCAACCCTGGCCGTGGATATCTACAAAGGGGTAAGCACTTCCAGACCTGTGATTTTTGCTTCTGAATCAGTTCTTCTCATCTTATCTGGTCTTTTTGGGGGGAGGGGGGGCGGGTTGCTTCAGATCTCAGCATATCTCCTCAGGGGTATCATTTATTTCAGAAGTTAAGATTCCAGACAAGCATTTTGAATGACCTCAAAGGGACTAGAGGATCACTTGGAAAGATGGGTTGTACACCAGCATTTTTCAAACTCATGTTGGTAGTATAGTGTTCTACAGGATATTAATTGGGTGACTAAAGAAAGTGTTCTTAAGAGATTGTCCTTTACTGGGGTCTCCGCCCTGTATTCTGGTTATATTGTGATCCTCCAGGAGTGGGATATACAGCGTGCAGCATTTCCCAGGTTTATTTGAACTTTCCCTGCACTTCTATCATTTTCTACAATAGTGTGTTAAGAAACAGAATTTGGGAAATTTTTTTGTTTTTTGAGACAGTCCCACTGTGTTGCCCTCAGTAGAGTGCTGTGGCGTAACAGCTTACAGCAGCCTCAAACTCTTGGGCTTAAGCGATTCTCTTGCCTTAGCCTCCCAAGTAGCTGGAATTATAGGCGCCCGCCACAACGTCTGGCTATTTTTTGGTTGCAGCTGTCATTGCTGTTTAGTAGGCACGGGCCGGGCTCGAATCCGCCAGCCTCAGTGAACGTGGCAGGCACCCTATTCACTGAGCTATAGGCGCCAAGCTGAAATTTTTTTTCTTTTTTCAGTATTTAAGGTGGAAGAAGTGAAGGCCTTAGAAGCTTGGAAAAGAGAAAGAACTAGGCTGAGGAATGAAGGAGCATCTCGTAAGGTTTAGATTGAAAGCTCTTAGAATGAGGTTGGGACTTGAGCCTAGCTTCTGGGACAGGGCCAGGCATAGCACTTGGTGTATGTGGTAGGTATCAGGGAAGTGGGAGAAATGCCTCAGTGGAACGTCGTTTGGAGTGCTGTCTAAACAGATTGTTGGCTTAAACGTCTTTTTTCCTTGTTTCTCCCAGGGAGTTGTGCTGGGATGTTACTTTGGGCCGGCTGCACTCTACATCTGGGCAGTGGGGATCCTGGCTGCAGGACAGAGCTCCACCATGACAGGAACCTATTCGGGCCAGTTTGTCATGGAGGTATGTGTGGCATAGAATGGAGGCAAATGGTGCAGCCCTTCTGTCACTTCTTTTTTTTTTTTTTTTTTTTTTT